>NW_019059587.1:902340-912610 GCF_000696155.1 Zootermopsis nevadensis | reverse complement strand
CATTGTAACCACCTGAACATCGATATTTACTTAACTGATAAATTACAAATTACATCGTTCCAACATGTTTACTTCAGTCACTGAGACAAGCTCCAGCAATGTTCTATGAAAAATGCGAGTGTTACAAACTGCAAACTGTCAATAGTCTAGTGCCATGTTCTTGGCGGGATGGAAGTTTTAAGGACGGATATTAGATGGGAGATCGCAGACATCAAGCGACATGATTCATCGGTGGAACATAATTAAAATCTCAGAATTACAGATTTACTACTGATCTTAGCTATCAACTGTCATCACTCTGAGTAATGCTAATGCTAATGAACGACTTGACAGCTAGGAAATATTAAATCTGATAATAGATCATATACAAAACATGCGTATTATATATTGTTCGCAATTGAACAATTGCAAACATGGCGGCGGTGCGAAACTTTCTTGTGTTCCTAAAACTCAGAAATCGATTTGGGGTTATATCAGACAAATCTTATGTAGACGATACCTGTAGTTTTGAAGTAACGAATGAATTTTAACCCAAAAGATAATAGCAAATCTAGATAACATTTACGCTCCACGGTACCTTCTTATTTTTTTAAAGTAATGTCTCATACCCAGCAAACGCAAAGATAAGAAAACAGAAAAAATTTCTACATTATTATTTCATCCAACCGCCTTTCGTCTAATGGGGAAAATATGAACGTGATCTACATCTGAGAAGAGAGAATAGGATTTTTTTATATCCTCAGTTAAAATATCAGAGAGTGCAGTGACCCGCTGGCAGTCCGCCCTCACAGACCGTGATTATGAAACGTGAGACAAGGCGACTTGAAACTTACTTGGTACTTGATGTGATGGACAAATGGCAAATGTCTTAGGCCAGACTGCCTGGAGATTCCCTGCGCTGTGCGCATCTGTGCATTTAATGCGAACCCTACGACTGAGTGATTTATGGCAGGGCATCTAAATTTCTATAAAAACTAGCTCTCCAGAAGGGAACAAAGAATGATACCGCGTTCATATTTCGCTAAAGTTTATCCTTTTGAAGCAGAAACTGGTCTAAATTTTGTTAAATTTTCTATTAAAACCACAATACGTCTCCATGACAATGATCCAGTGGTTAATGTTATTAGGGAAATGGCCGATGCTGTTCTGGGAATCACACACACAAAAAAAGTACTTTCACAATCTGATTTGCAAAGTTAATGTTGCAATTAATTATATTTGTGTTCATTTCCATCAATTTTGACGGGTCATCCGCTAACTCCGGTAATAATAATAACAATAATAATAATTACTTACAAAAAAATGTAATTATTCAAGAAAAAATTAAACATCTTTGAGATCATTGAATAATGAGTGGCCACATATACAACATTCACACATCTGTTTACTTCAACAAGAGAATCTGAATGTCTAAAATGTCGGTAAGGTTTCGCTAATGACGTTCCTCGGTTACACTGAGAACGTAAATCGAGCATTTCTTATTCTCATTTTCCTGTTTTTGTTTCCCGACGACTTCGCTCGTCGTATGTAACGTGTTCTACGAGTAGGTAGCTAGTAAATCTCTCTTCCAAACTGCTACAGAGCTTGCTTGCTCTCGCGAAAACAGCTCTGGTGGTCGTTCCCTTCCCAAGTCGCTCTCCCTAGATCGATAACACAAGCCGGCGGGCCGGCTGGCTCCTCTGGGGTACGAGATGGACCACCATCAGAGGCCTGGTTTAACTTAATCGCGTCTTACCACCAACAGAATCCAACCCCTAACGTCTTCTCCACGGCTCTGTGATCGCCCCTTACCTTATGGGTTAAAAGTACCTAAAAAGAAAACATTCCATGATTGTTTTTTATCGTTGCTTAAACTCTGGTTATACACAGGCAGAAATTGCCTCTTGTCTCTTCTGTGCTCAGTGCTGGACCCACAAGTGAGTCCTTCCGACATGCGTCCAATTTATTGAGCGCAGAATAACCTTCACTATGCAGTTATAAAAATATGCAAAAATGTTAAAATGTTAAATTACATTCAATTTCTTGTCTCAAATCATAAACCAGTTTGTACTTAACGCGTCTCAAAATTCATTAAGAACAAATGTTTATAAATGCGAATATAATTTTTATATACAGGGTGTTTATTTCCTGTCGCGAGATCGAGTACCGTAAACCGGACGGCAGGGTTCCCGCACAGCGACTGAAGATGACACCGTAAACAATCGCTGTGTATTCCGAGAATCATATCAAAAGGAAAACAACGGAAAACAACAGTCAGGCTAGCCGGTATCCGGTCCCAGATCTGAACTCACGACCTCCATAAAGCGAAACTGGAATACTAACCAAAGACTGTGACGTTGTTTACAAATGATCTCGATTCTTATCGGTAATGGGACATCGAGAAAGAGAAATGTTCGCGACCTGTCTGCCGTGTTACCTACATTCATTCCGTAAATTTACCGTCAATCAGTTTTAAAAGCCTCTGCCACTGCATTTCACCGCATCAACAGCAGAACATTCTTCTACATCACGTCTCTTGAGTGTATTTAGTAATTTTTCACAACCAAATAATAATTCAAAAGCCGTGCCGCTGCATCCCTGAGAGGTTTTAGGATTAGAATAAGGACTGGAAGAGATGTCTCCATTAACGCTGATGTGCGGTTTGTGTGCTGAAGAAGGAGAATAAGAACGCAGACTTATAAAAACGCGACGGTTACATGAAGCAGGGTCTAAACTGGGAGTCGCGATGTTCCACTTCGATCAGACAATATGCAGGCTGCTGCAGGATCTTCTTAAGGATTTACGTCTGTGCTGTACAGTTTTGTTTGTCAAGTTTATTCCCGGCATTCCGATATTTAAGACACAGAGCATTCAAGATCATCGGAATTGACAATTGTGTGTGTGTGTGTGATGTTCCGACCGTTGCCATGGTAACACTGTTTAGGGATTTTGGGACTTAAGGGATTCCACTAATAACTGTTTTAAATTTTCCCGTCATTCTTGACGGGTATTTTCACAGTCTACGTTCAACGTTGTCAACTTTGTAAAATTTATGAGTACAATAAATTATGAGATTTATAATTTCCATAGGCCTCTTAATATGGTCGGGGACTATGACTTTATGTTGGGTTTGGCTTGTAGCTGGCATGAGAGGATACGAAATTAATACACAAGTTTGGCGGGAAACCTCTTCAGAATCATTAATTCTAAGACTGGGAAAGAAGGCAAGAGATAACATTAAGACGAATCTCACGCAGACTAGGTTACACACACTAGCAAATTATTAGTTCGAATTCGGAATAATTTTCGTTTTCTTCACGTACACGTTACATCAGGTCTACCTGAATTTTTTTAAAAAAAAAAAGTTTTAATTAAATTATTCAGGCCTTATGGCGTTTTGTAAGTCGAGATACAAAATTATATTGTGACGACGACTCAATCTGACATCTTTACTTTCGATAACACTCGCCCGCCTCTGAACCACCCCCCATTCCACTCAATTACTCGTTTCCGCGCCATCTTCCTTTGTGGGCGAATCTTGGAACTAAGCAGTAATCATTAAGACTCTTATTACCAAGATGCGTCTACCCCCCCCCCTCCTCCCGGGGCATGAATGAGTATCCTGGGGCCCCCTCCCCAACAAAAAACTTTCCCGCAATTCCTCTGCCACCCGCCACCCCCGCCGCGGTGGACTTAGGGTAAGAAAATATTATTCTAACAATCAGTCACACCACACACTTCATTTTACAGCCACACAGCGGTTAATACAAAAGACCTCGTGCTAATTCTAAGGAGCTGGATCCTTCATGAGAAGCTAACAGTCGCTCAGCATGTCGAAAACAGTTCCTTGCTCTCATCACCTTCGATAAAGCGAACAAATTATGTAACTCCTTATGATGTAATTAACCAAGTACGACGCCAAGAAGGCGTATTGGGGAGTGGAGGTACAGCTCCACTCTTTCTTACGTCTACTTCAAACTTTTGTCGACTTCTATAAGAAAATATAAGAACGATTTGGATGTGGCCTCACAATGAAGGCAATAGTCTAGATAATATTAAAATGGATATTAAGAAGACATGGCTGGAGGCTGTTGTGGACCGGAGTCATCTCACTCAGGGCAGGGAATGGTGTCGAGTTCTTGGTAAAAAAAAAAACCTTAGGGTTCCTGAAAAGGTGGCACATTTTTTGATAAACTAAGCGATTATCAGCTTCACAAGAAGAATTACGACCTTTGCAATTAGGTGACTGTTCTTAATGGTAGATCACCAAGATTTATCGAGCTATTACTGCTCTGTTATCAGCTGCAGGGAACATCAGCTGTTAGATTCTAACCGCTACAAGACTATTTACATCCACAGAACTCCGTCTGTATTTCTTGGTATAATATTTCACCCCAAAAGATAATGGCTGAAATGATTACATACTCCCACGACTCTGCAGATATACAGACACCCTCACACATATATTATCTAGGGATGTAAGCTCCATTAAAATGTCCTCGCATCACGCCTCGGAATCAATAAGTTCCTTGGTTCCAATGTAAAGTCTCAAAAACAAATGACAGCGGGAAACCATTTCACACGATTAATAACCTCCTCGATGGTCCAGATGTTGATTCTCATTCTTCGCTTATTCCATAATTCAGCGGCATTTTATCGTTTCTTGTTCGTTCCGCTTTGATTTTATCCGGCAACAAATCTTCAGAAATGCGACAGTCAATGTCCTTACTTCCACGTCCTGCCGATATACTTTATGATCTCACCACTCATTAAAATAAATGTATCTGTTCTCCAGTTCTGAACGTCATATGATCTTAAGCTTACAAATATCACAAATGTATTAACAAACCAGCACACAATGGTAACATTACTCTTGTAACAGAGTAATTCATTTCATGTTGGTTCTGGTCTTCTCGATTGTAACGCCGTGTTCAATTCAGTCCTGAAGATGGAGGCGGCATGTTCCTCTGAAATTTTTGGTAATTGACTACAAGTCCAAATGCCTTTAGAACTCAGAAGACTAGCTTCTGTACTCCTGAGATAAATCATAATTTATTATTAATATCTCACAAGACAGTTTTCAATCGTGGAATAATTTCACGCAAAAGAATTCCATGCAACTATAACTTATAATAAATCGGATGGAATTGATTTATCAACTATATAGCCCAATAAACTGAGCAAAAACACTTAAATAAACAAATAATAAACCAATATAAAATTTAGTATCCTTCTTCAACCCTACGATGTTTAATGATTTAATCCGAAAATAATCCATTTAATTCTTTAAAGACGCAGTTACATTCATGTAGCTATGAGGTCTACAAAGATGATCTTTTTTTTTCAAATTCCAACGGAAACTTAACGCTTTTCGTGTCATTTGTCAGATAAACTCTTTTTGTACGTACGACATTCTCGTTACCAAGGCAACACGCCAGTTCAGTTTTTTTTTTGCTGAAGGAAGGCAATAGTCGGCCATCATAGTCTTTACATGTACCCCAAACACTTCATTCCATGAAGTCCGCATGCAACATGCAAAATTTTGATGGTCTCTTTCGAATCTTCATATTTTACTCTCTGAAATGCGCGATTTTATGAGATGCTCTAGCGTTATTGTGCCATTTTCCCTTCGTGACTAAACTACGAAATAAGCCAAGTGTTGCACAGCTTTGTCACAGGTTAAACGGAGAAAAAGAAATTCTCCTGTAACATAAACATTGCCGGAGATGCGCCTTCATTTGTTCGCTTTCAAAACAGACGGTACGAGGCGCTTCTCGCGTCTTCTTGGGAATAAGACTAAATAATTCTGACGTCAAAAAAAACCCAAAAATTTATAACAAGCTTAGCTTTTCAAATATACAAATGACGCAGCAGGACTTGTAGACATGGAAGGGCCCGTACCTCGCTCACGATAGAACGTAAAGTACAAATGAAAATTTCACTGCCTCGAAGTACTTTGTTCTATGTTGGCGTAAGAAATATAACAAGACTTGACACAAGAAATTAACTAAGGCATTTTTTTTTATTTAAAATGCGTAAATTACGGCAATTCTGGCACAAGCCTAAGACGACGCTCAGACGAGAAGTAGCAGGAATTCCCCAATGAACAAGACGAAGTTTTAACATAGGAAACAGGCAACGAAGTTCTGTGTGAAAATTAAACTTGTGGTTTATTTAGGACGCTTGGTTTGCTAAATATTCACTTGGCAAAGCCGGGTGTGAATGAGGGGCCATTTTGGGGGGAGGGGGGGACAAACCTCGAACGGTCCCCCCAACGTTCCACCAAGAAACCACTTTTTCTTCGCTCTAAAGTGCGAGACTGTTTCATCCAATTACACAGACCACGTATTTTAAATAGAAACTTCCATTTTAAAATTAAACAACTGGCTGTTTTAATTCAGCTGATAACACTTAAAGCACTTCTTATCATAATTTAAAACATTTCCTGGCGAATGATGTCAAGATAAGTAATTTATGCATAAAACCTTGTAAAAAAAAGTGTAGATCTTCCAGGTCCTACGCTCCTTAGCAAAATTTTCAAGCCTGATATTCGTCACAAAATTAATGAAACATCCTTTAATAAAATATGAAATAAACAAGAGGTAACATACGATAAAAAAACAGAATATGATACGAGGATGTTGACTGGATTCAGCTGAATCAGTGACCAGACTTAGGAAACACGGTAATGAACAATGATGAATGTCTTCCTGAATCTTGCGCTGTGCCTAGTCGAAACAGACCGATGTTTCAGAGGTGCTTCATGCCTCCATCAGGGCGATAACAGAGGCAGGTAACACTTCTGAAACGTCGATCGACAGTCTCTTGACAGTCGTCTTCAAACTCGCCACCGTGAAAATCTTAAATCTCACGTAGACAAATTTTTGGGTTCCGTACAAGGCGGGGAATTCAACTAGTTAAGCGATCAGATATCAGGATAATTATTTAACACAAATTAAGCCACCAAAAGTATACATACTTATCCACAGTACGAAACCTACTTACTTAACATCTATTCTAGTCATTTTTTTTTTCATCTCTACAGGTATGAATCTTTCAAGTGGTCATTTCGCTACAGCCTTCTCTTCCAAAAATTCTTCACATATTTATTGTTTCGCGTATTTCACCAAGTTCGCCGCAAATCTATTTGAATTAATTTAAAATCCCATACATGCAAGGCTACCCAAAACATTCTGACATTAGTTTTAATCACGTTAATTTTGTCCTGAAATATTTAATTATTCCACGCGTTTTAATTTCGATATTATATATTATATTTTGCCCGCTTGGCCATAGTCAACGATGAAATATTACGTCGTATGGATGGGGTTGGACACAGCAGCCGAAAGATAAATAAAGAAAGGTGGTAAGGTGAAGTGATTTAGCCAGCGACTGAGATACATCCTGGATAATTACTTGCACAAAAGAAAAACCCGTCTGTCCCCCTGTTTCAAATTAGTTTGAAACCAACAGCCTAAAAATAACAACGCATATCACATACGTAGGAGTAAATAAACTTTTTGGTCTGTAGCATTTGGTTTTAAAAATCGTTGAAATGAAAGAAATTAATCATCGTTTGTTCAAACACGCATATACTTTGTTGTTACAGACATTTCAACGTCACTTACGAACTTCGGTACATGGCATTCGGCCAACCTAGACGATTACCATCAGGTATATAAACCTGAAAAAACAAAATCTTTCTTTTCGCTTGAGATGAACGTCATGTATTAGACATTTATATTAACTACCTGATGAAAGCGGAATTATAAAATTTTAATTAATCCGAGCGACCATCGAAATGTGCCTGCAAGTTCCGTACTCACATTTGTGATACGATGGACCACGAAGATTGTAAACACAAGAAACAGCGCCTGTAACTTGGCAACACTTCAAGGACTGTAATGGACTTCCCTTGTATTTTAATAATATCGTGAATTCTTTGGTGATAGCTTTGCTTTATAATGCTAGTACATATATGTAAAATGGACAGTGAGAAATATACCAGAGCAACAGTTCTGGAATGTTCTTCCATCTCATACTGCCTCAAGTTTTCAATCTGCATGAATGCCAACTTCTGATGGACTTTTATCATAGGATCAGAAGAAATGAAAATTCTTTTAAGTTTCACACAAAACCCTCGATTCTGCAGTGTTATTAGTAAATATTTTTATATAAAGAAGTATATATAACTAATAAGATACCCGTAAAAATTAACGGTAAAATCTAAAGCAGTACACACAGAGCCATAAATATTATCTCGTAAGGCCCAAAATCCCTTAACAGCATTTTGATAGCACCGGTTATAACAACAAACACCATGCAAATAGTAACTATAAAAAACGACTAACTAACAAACCAACAAATACTCGTCTTTCAAATATATATTTATTATTCAAGTCTATACACAAACTTTTAAATTGTTGATGTTAAAATTTAAAATCACCATTAATATTCTGCGCCATTCATCGTTATCTCGATGTTACAATGTTGCGCTTTAATATTTCTACATGTTTCGATGTCATAGCATCATCTTCAGGTTTTTATATTTAAAACTATTCTATATTTATTAATAAATAATTAAAAGTTTGTGTATAGACTTGAATAATAAATATATATTTTAATTTTGAACACAAACATGACGCATCTAAACTATAAACTATAAAAATAATCGTCTGTTACGGAAATTGCCCAAGTACCACCAAAAAAAAAAGTCTTGCTAAAAAACAAACAAAGGGATGTTGCTACGATATTCCATTCCGAATCTGACGTCAAAGAATACAGCAGATGTTTGTTACATGAGCAAGCTTTTTTTTTTCCTCTTGAAACAGTCGGCGTCACATCTCAATCCGATGTTGCGTTTTTGTTTGAATGTAAGCCAGTTCCACACCAGTAACCAAGACCCGCATATTTGCGGGTCTCCCTAACGTTCTTTCGACATTCTTTCCACAATTCCATTTCTGAATCATCTCCTCCTAACCCAGATCTAATCGAGTTTTTCTACCACAGTGTCTCCCCCTCCCCCCACTCATTCCTTCTACAAGCACACTTCAACTTTATCACTTAATTTCCTTCCTCTAAAGTGCCTTATTCGTTTTTAATTCGATTTTCAAAAACACACCCGTCAGAAATATATGATAATTTTCTCTTTATACCAATAACCAAAACTTACACCATGCAGCAAAGTCAATTTTGATTTCGTGTCATCGACAGCTTTTTTTATGGGAACCGTATTCTCCGGCCATCGGTCCAAATTCTAATTCCAGTCCACACCATCACATATTTATTTAAAATTAATTTAATTAATGTCCTATCATCTATGCCTTGACTACCAAGTTGTAATATAGTACGTGTTCGGTTAAAAACACCTTCATCAGTCGGTGAAACTCTCATTACTCAAATATCTCAGTCTTTATATCACTTCATCACTTTTACTTACCAAGTACTGTTCTCGAACACAATGAATCAACATTCTTCACTCATGACGAGAGGTACAGCTTCAGACCCCAAAGAAAACTGCAATTTTAATCTTTATGGGTAAAATAAAATATTCTGAACTGAACAGCAGCAAATACTTCCACATTCAATCTGGCATTCTTATTCGATATAATTCCCATCTGTTGCTACATTATTTTCCAGATTAGCCTCCTTACTATCGTCACAGCTTATGCGTTTTTGTGGATTTCGACTTGTTTTTATCGTCAGAGGCTGGAAGATGGTCTTACAACCCCTTTCCAATGATGAATTTTTAAAACAATGAGAACAAAGTGTCTCATGAGATATGAGGGTCTCTTAGTCCTGAAGATTGAGAATGTATATTTCTCCGAAACGTTGATATCTGTCTATAACTCCACACTGGGTTACTTCCCATAAGACCAATATCTAAAAAGACTGTCACCTAACTTCAAATAACTTCGAAGAGGTAACACATTATACAAAAGTTTATATAATCGTATGTCATTCTCTGTACAAGACCAAATCATAAGATGGTAAAGTTGCGTCATATTGTGATATAAAATATTAAATGATGTTCTTTATCGAAATATTCGATTTACATTAGACCAATTGGTCTAATGTAAATCGAATTATTGTAATATTTTAATATCTAATAAGAATTTATTGTGATTAGACGGACAAGATTTAATATAAGACCAAATCACTTATTGCGTACCATGTAATTTGTAATGTAAGTAAATAAAATTTATTCTTGAAGTGATACCAATTTATTTTACAATTTACTGTTTAATTTTAAGTGAACAGCTGCTGAGGATAGATGCATATCACAGTCATT
>NW_019059587.1:877912-896937 GCF_000696155.1 Zootermopsis nevadensis | reverse complement strand
AAATATTAACTTAATTCACAATATGACGCAAAAATATACTACCTTACCAATTACGAAGCAAATAATTGGGAAGGTGACAGCTCAAATATTTACATAACATTTAACAGTACACGATGGATCACCGTCATAACATTTTGATACGAAAATAAGTGTTTTTTTATATTATCTGATTATTTCGTCGATTTTATTTTCTTTATTTCGAAAAATGAGTTTAGTAACATAAAACTTTTAGCAATTTTGCTGCTATGACCTCCTCATACCCTAAGTCTTTTTCTCTGGATCAACTTTTTTTGTCTTGAAGCGAAAGAGTTACAATAAAGCACATGTGTTATTTATGTTTTTTGGTTTCCAGTGCGTCATACGAGCAGAAAAGTATTAGATGTTAGATCTGGCAATGCGACTGCAACGGGAGAAGTTAAAAAAGAACAAAAAAGATGTTGATAAATGTGACGGATGGAGATAAATACAGAAACAAATATAAATACAGAAGTTTTGAACTGTGAAACGTAAAGCGAATAAGACAGTTGTCATATCTATATATGACGTGAGTTGAAGTAAATTTTTTCAAGTTCCAGTACGGCGAGGGCAGAAGATGAAGTGAGGGGGGGGGGCCATCTTGGATAACATGCAGACGTCTTACGGCCCCATTCTGCTGTCAAGAATACACGATCTCAGGACAAATATACATAACCCTCTGTTCCATTATATTTTGGACTGAAGTCCAAACACGTACTCAGTTGAACGAAAAACAATTAAATGCTTCATTAACAGAAATAAAGATTTTTAAAGAATTCTCATGTGGAATTTTACTGCGTTTTGTAATACAGAGTGTCCCAAAAAATATGTATACACAGCAGCAACCTTGATGGCCGCTTGTCACTTAACGGTGACAATTTTTAATGCCTACGCTAAATTCGCTACTCCACTAAGTGTCAATGTTGACGGATGTACCGGCTTCGTTTATTCAAATGTCTTTATTTCATTCACTGAATGTGTGTCCATCTTTTTGGGACAACCTGTATGTAGTTAAGTCTTCAGTACAGGGTGCCGCGTCATAAAGTTTAGGAAACGGAGAACAGTTCCCGACATGTTCGTTGTTTGGTGCCTAGCAACGAAAGAGAAAGACTCCAAGGCATTCATTCTGAAGGCAACGTTGTCGAAGTTAGTGGGAATATTATGCACGACATTACGGGAACTTGGAACGTCAACCAGAATATCGATGGGTTCCGTGCATTCAATTTCGCCCGAGGGTTAGAAGAGGCAGCTATGGACCTGGAACGCATTGGTGTCAGCACGAGAGCAGAACCTACGAAACCACAATCCACATTTCCAGCCGAGTGAACCTTGGATTTTACGTTCCCCTTCAGCATTGTGCCACCGATGTACCAGAAAATTATAAACCATACCCAGCATTATTCACATTCACCGGATTCCGCACCAAGAAATTTTTAGTTGTTCAAATTTCAGGGCGTATAATAATTTTTTTTTACAAATGTCATATATTAATTACGTAATTCAGACAAAATCAAGCAGAGATCAGAAGGACGAATACAATTAGTCTAACCAGTTAAAACCAAAGCTGATTTAAATAGTATTTAAGAATTCAGTCCGTACCGCGAAGAAAACACAACGCTTCACCATTACAAAGATCAACTGGTTAACGCTGTTTAAGGAAATAATCGATGTTTATACCGAGAATCATAGTTCGTCTGAATAATATTAAGAACTCAGTCCGTACCGCGAAGAAAACACCTCACTTCACCATTACAAAGATCAACTTGTTAACGCTGTTTAAGGAAATAATCGATGTTTATACCGAGAATCATAGTTCGTCTGAATAATATTAAGAACTCAGTCTGTACCGCGAAGAAAACACAACACTTCACCATTACAAAGATCAACTGGTTAACGCTGTTTAGGGATTCGACAGTCGCTAGGCGAGAGGGACTCTAGGATCTTAAACCCCGTTAGTTTCACGGACTTCTACGAACCGCCTCTAAACGAGAGAAAGATAACTTTTCCTTGTCACGATTTTAAGAACCCAAAACACGACTCAGAAGAGGCCGGACATGTTAGAGTCTTTAAATTCTGCCTGTGATCGTGTCTTTTTTTGGCTGCTGACGGAAAAATAACACTTGAAGCTCACGATGGATCATCCGTTCGAAAGGAGTCACAATGGTTTATTGTACACTCGTCTTAGCCGCGACACAGGAATGTAACACGAACGAAGTCCATGCGACAGGCCTCAGTGTTCAGTCACACATACATGAAATAACAACCCACCTTTGTTAGAGTATGGCATTGGGGGAATTTGCCTGCTTGTAATTACAAGAACACAGTTCTTTTTCCAAGAACTTGAGTTATTCTTTATACTTTGCACGAGCAAGTTTCCTACATAAACAGAATTATTTTGCCGCTCAAGGCGACCGCCGGGTTTACCTACTGGTTAAATTGGCTGTGATTACATTATTATTATTACATTCATAATCATCTTACGCAAAGCGCCCTCTAAAAATTACAGTTCCCGGTACGAAACGTCTTATGTACCTTATTAACTTGAACAAACTCTGTCTATCCTAGTACAAATTGGGCGTGGTTAAGCAGATTATAATAAACGCATCGGTTCGTCCGGAGAGCTACTTAATTTTTACACAACAAAGTACCCGTCCAGTCTCGTCCACTTAATATTTATAAGATGACTTAAATAATAAATTAAGTTTTGTCGAAGAACAATTTATGGATTATAATTACCATACAAATTGGCCGGTAAGATTCATCTTAATAATGGGAAGTTAATTTTATCACCCCCATGGCCAGTAGTAACCCATACCAATGCTACTCGCATAATTTTAGTTTTGTAAAAAAAAAAATCGTACTTACTGCATGGGTAATTTAAGAGTTTCGCATTTCACTTTGTTCCTTTAAACCAGGAATGAAAAATTGGCGATCCTCCTCGATGTTCTACAAGGCCCGACTCAGTTGACCAATTACACACGATGTACGGTCCAAAATGTCCAAATCTCGTTAAATTTTAAGCATAAAATACACGTAAAATATCTCCTTGTCTTTGGCTGTTTCGCATTCCTATTAAATGAAGTGAAAATCCATTTCAATGAAATCCACATTTGTGGGCGCTTCAAACTTAAGCTAGAAATCAGTAAAAGTTGGCAGCCGTGATATCCAGCACCCAAGTGATGGCCCCCAGATCAGTCAGCTTTTTATAAGTGGTCCTCAGTAGACGCTGAGTTTGACATGTCTGCTTTACGTTCATGACTGCAGGATTTGTACGAGGCACAAAGCCTGATTGTTTTGGGAAAATCTACACTTAACTGTGACAGTGGTTGATTAATGAATTAATCAATTAATTGTGAGGATAGAAGAATGAAAGATGGAGTCAGAAGAACATAGATTACAGTCATGTAATGCGAAATTATTTGTAATAAAAATAGGTTTATTTATATAAAATCACAAATATGTACACCGAAACTCACATCTGGGCTTCAGAAAATATTTATCTTCATATGTAGCAAGAGGTTTCAGTCTCAAGAGATATCGCAGCTTCATTATTAATGGACCAGAATTTAGTTATCAGAGTCAGACAGTAGGTAATCTGTCTACTTGTGTTCCAGATAACAGCCAGTGTTCTACGCAGACCACTGCCGGACGGCTACCTCAATCATCTGGACCACACAGCCCCCACCCTCACAAGAAATGTACAATAGTTGCAAGGCAATTATAGGATAGGGGAATTGCGGTCAATATGATACCACTCCAGGAGAAGAAGTTACTGCACTGCGAGACTACAATTTCCCTGATTTCTGTTCAACCCAGTGGTACCAAGTTTTCAAGGCATGCGACATTATTTTAAAATAATAAATAAAAATACTAAACCTATTTTCAGATAGACGATAAAATGATTTCATTAAATATTGCAATTATTAAATGTAATCAAAATAAATCCTCGTGGAATATATACCATACACACCACAAGGAAAAAATACATTTATCATAAAATCCCAATACTGAAATCCATTAAACTCACCAGTAACTTATGAACAGTGCGGGTTTCAGTACTCACCTGTAAAAAAAAAAGAAAAACATTCTTGTATTATAATCATACGATATTACTTTGTAATAAAACGTTCTTCCCTATTCGATGAAACGTAACGTTTCTATGATGGTAGTCTAGGTTGTAACGCCGTGTGAGTTTCAGTCCTGAAGAAGACGGCAGTATGTTACCCCGAAACGTTGGTATCAACCTGTAAGTTCACATGACCTTACAACCCAGAAGACCAAAATATATGTCTTTAACACTGTTACAACATCAATTATAACATTGTAATTTTCTGTTTGATGTACCGGCCTACTTAATTAACTGAACTGAACAGAATCCTCCTAGAGAAATTGATAGTCGCTCATCTAGTCAACAGTTTTGCTACACTATCAGGGACCCAAACGTTCATGAACTTGTTCACAACAGCCCACCAGTAAACCGAATCCTGACCCAAATGACTCCCACTAATCATTTCTCTCATCAATTTTAATAGTATCCTCCCATCTGCCGTTCAGGTGTTCCAGATAAAATTCTGTGTGCATTTCTCATCTTTACTAAGCGTTACAGGTGTCTCGCCTATCTCCTCCCGATTTTACCGCCCTCGTAATTTTTGGTGCAAAGTACAAGGGAAAATTGTTGTAACCTGAAAATATGCATGCCTTGAATTTGTCAGTTCACACTTCTGCACCAGCAAAAGGGTAGAAACACGCTTCGTAGCTGTACATGGAGGATTAACTGCTTAATGCTGTAACTTTATAAGGACTGAACTATGTCTCGGCAACTGACAAGTTTAATGGTGAAAGACTACGAGTTGATCTCATGTCTTGATCTATATCAGTGCAACCTTCAAAGAGGGTGTTTCTCCTCCTTCTTCTACTTTTTTCTGAAGTGATCATCCATCATTACCCATCACAGGCATTCTTCTCTTAATCCCAGAGGGATTGCCTTGCGGTTATATGACAGTACAGCATGATCGTCGAAGGTTGGAAACCTTTCGATTTCACTGCGGTATCTCTCGAGTTCATCTTAGCACATCGCAGTATCAGTAACACATTTGAAGACTGAATCCCGGGTTCGAACACCGATCTAAACACAAATATACGTCATCGTTTTTCCGTGTTATATCATTCACTGAAGACGGAGACATTCCGATAGGTTGGTCTCATAAGCAAGACTCATGTTCGGGAATCTAGAGATTTCACGTTATCATGACGGAGAGAATGAAGACTGCTGACTTCTGGGTAGCTGCCTGATGGTGGAGGCAGCATCACCTCTGAAACGTCGGTAAACTTCTACCAGACTATAGACCACAACAAACCAGACGACAGTCATACATGTGGATCGGCCTGTAATCGTATTAACAAACCCGTGAAATACTTGAAAGATCAAAATTTATTTACTTGTGGCTTCTTTAACAACGCTGTCGCCATAAATGAAGCGGTCATGGCCTAATTTAAGTTCCTGTATTTTCCTAAAGGGACTGAGAAAAACCATGTAAACCCTACGTCAGAGTAGCGAATATCCGGCCCGACACATGAACACGAGACTTTTCAAAACACAAAGCAGGGGTACCAACTAATCGATCGGGACTTTCGGTCCGTTCAGGTTCTGAGACTAGAAATTTTGTTCGTGCATTTCTCGTGTCTCTCCCCCCCCCACCACCAACCAAAAAAATGTCATTTGAAGTCAACAATTCTGGAGTAATACACCAGGTATTTTGAGAATTCTAAGAATTGTGGCGAATTAAAACTGTGCTGGACGTAAAATATCTGCGAGTGCCAGCTGCTTCACAGTAAGAAGAGACGAGAAGGCCGAATATTTCCTACGAAAATAAAGCCACACATAATTTTAAGCACACAGCGTGGTCTTACAACTCGAACCTCTCCTCTTTCAACTCTTCGGGGCCTCACACCTGCATCTGGGGAAAAAGAAAACTAAAACGTTTTTGCGCTCAGTAATAAACTGAGGCAGGTCTTTATCTCGAGGAAACAGAAAACCCACCTTACGTCACTGCATGAAGCTTAAAAACGTAAGAAGCAGAAATGGCGCTGTGCAAAGTAACAAATTCTTTTTGTTCGTGCCAGCAGACGGACACATAAACTGAAACGGAAGTAACTTTTCAAAGAGTTAATTCAATTTACGGGATTTGTCGGTTCTTTTTGCTACTGGTCCTGCGGTAACGGTGGTCCGAGAGGATAAAACAAGACCACGGAGCGTAGGCGTTGTCTTGTGTGGTCACTAGTTGTGATTTATTTGTAAATGAAAGTCTTAAAGGGAATCAAAGGACAGAAGAAAGGATGTGAAAATAAAACCTCGAAAAAAAAACCTTTTATTTATTTGTTACGGTTCATAACTTAGTGTTTTATATATATTGTTTAAATCTTGTCCGTCTAATCACAATAAATTCTTATTAAATATTAAAATATTACATTAATTAACATTTAAAATATTTTAAAATATTAAATGATGTTCTTTATCGAAATATTCGATTTACATTAGACCATCATTTTTTCACATGTTTCAGTTCCTAAAAGAACTACCTTAAGGTGTATATAATTATATAAATCAATAATGTCGTGAAAAATAATGATCTAATGTAAATGGAATATTTCGATAAAGAACATCATTTAATATTTTAAATATTTTAAATGTTAATTAATGTAATATTTTAATATTTAATAAGAATTTATTGTGATTAGACGGACAAGATTTAAACAATATATATTTATTACATCACAATATGACGCAACTTTACCATCTCATTAGTGTTTTATGTTAATGCACGTTCAATAGGTCTTGTTTCTAGTCGATTTAAACCGGATATTTTGTGTTGAAATAACATTTGTGGTTAATATTATTCAAGAATTAAGCAGTTCTCAGTAATGGACTACTTGAATACATCAGACTAAAACACTAATCCTTTAAAGCCGACGCTCGTCTAAATATTATATAAGAATTCAGTCCGTACCGCGAAGAAAACACATCGCTTCACCATTACAAATATCAACTGGTTAACGCTGTTTAAGCAAATAATCGCTGTTTATAATGAGAATCACGTGAAACACAAATACAAAACGAAGTTATTGATTGTTTAAGTAGGTGGTACATATAGTTACCATTAAATGAAATACCGGTCCTTCCGCGCCACCGTTTCTTTAAATATTTGTGATATTTCAGGTTCTCACGGCGTCGAGTATGAAGGTGACTGTCTTCAGGAAGCGCCTCTGAAACGTCGGTAAACCTCAACAAAACCAATTCGTACTCGACGCCTTGAGAACTTGGTACATAACCTCGATCCATATGGTACAGTATAGGCATCAGTGAACAGTTTTTGTGAGCAAGGCAATGAACTTTCAGGTTCCATACAAAAACAATGATTTCTTTGACCAGCTGGGCGACTAATAGTTTCTAAAGAAGGTTATGCTCCAGATGCCCAGAAACTGAAGATTCAGTACTTCAAAGTAGATCTTAAAAGCTTCAAGTGCCTGGAGAGAAGTAAATAAAATGTGAGAAAATTGGAATGTCCTGGAGAGGAGGATTTTAGCAGAAAGAGGACTTATGTTCATACAGCATCAGGTAACAGGTCCACAGTAGCAAATGACTTAACAAATGAACCAGACGAGCTACACAGAACATCTTTCACTGAAATATATTAAGTGGAAAGAAAGAATTCCAGTTAAAATGTTATGTTGTACTTATAATGCAGTAAATGAAACTAGTTTCGGCTTCTCTGTGTCCACAGCATACAAATTGGTACTGTTAGTAGCTGAGCATAATCCCCTCCCCCCATTTTCATGATAGCCCAAAGGAATTAACTGTGATAATCATCTGCTGTTGAAATGGCTTAACTCTTTAAACCTTGGTGGGAACTAAAGTACCATCGGCTTTAAAAAAACAAATCTGCATTGTACCCATTGTCTGTTTCTTTATAACGATTCTTATAATAAACATATAATAATTAAATAAATAAATAAAATTATTTCATTAAACAAAATTAACCAGTTGATATTTGTAATGGTAAAGTACTGTGTTTTCTTTGCGGTACGGACTGAATTATTAAATATTATTTAGACGAGCGTTTTCCAATTGCCATCTCGACACAGGTTTTCCTTGGTTTTCCTCTGTCTTCAAGCAAATGCTGAGATGGTTCCCAAGTTCCAAGTTGCCACTGCAAGCTTCTCATGCAGCCCTCCCGATTTAAATTAATCAAAATTTACCACCCCTTAACGCCGTCAAAATTTACCCCCCTCCCCTCCCCTCAGTAGGAACTTCTAAATTATGTATTAAACTTCCAAATTAATAGCCTCAGCTTTCTTCCCTCCCCCCCCCCCCCAGATATCGAAGTGTCTCTCACTTCTCCCCCACCAATTTCCTCTTTCTCTCTCTCTATCAGAGCTTCGAGTTTTCCAATTCCAAATTCCTTACCCTCACTGAACCTATTTCTACTAGAAGGACGAGCGGGCACTGCCTGGGGACCTTGTATCCTCAAATCAAATTTTAAATTCCATGTTACACTGCAAGCCTTTCACGAAGCACTCCCAAAGTTGTTGCCAAAATTCAAACTTCCGATCGAACGCAAGGAAACCCTGCTAAAATTCTCTCCTTACTCCACTTTCGAACGCCTTACCTTCTTTAACTTTACTAGAAGGACGAACGGGTACTGTCTGGGAACCTTTAGAGCCAAAATTTTATCAATTTTTTTACACTGTTATCGAAATGTGGGGACTTTCCATGAATCGATAAGACGGCAGTACAAATTCTAGAGACACTACCGCCGACTTGGAACTAACAGGTTTGTAAACAACAAAGAATGTTTTCATAAGAGAAATGAACACACACAAAAATACTACCGCGCACCCTAAGCCACAGGCTTGAAATGGCTCTACACCGACAGAGGAAGTTACGCATTATTAGGTTGAATCTGGGTTATGGGTTGACACAAAGCCAACTCGCGGGTCGTCGTGCGGGGATGAGGCTCCTTCCAAATCCCAGCCCCACTCGTTATGACAGCAATTGTTATGTGGCAACTGAACAATTAACAGGCGCAGTGACGTCATCCAAACAACACATCTCTCAGCCTTGATGGCCATTTCAGAATCTGGGTTGTAGCTACCGACGTTTCAGAGGTCCTTACTGCCTCCATCATCAGGGTGATGAGGAGGTACAAGGACCTCTGAATCGTTGGTAAAAACTTCTACCAGAATACCTAAAAATAATGTAATACTAAAATGTACACGGTACAAAATCTTCATAGTTATTATAAAATGCTCTGTAGATGGAGGTAACATGTTCCTGCGAAACGTTGGTAAGGTCCACAAGGCGTTACAAACCTAAAAGGCCAATTTCAACATTGTGTGCTCCTTATTACAACTTCATGAGTTCATCGTTCTGTAATAATTCCGAGAAAACATTACTTTGCTGTCCAAACAAACAAAGCGATCCCAAGCTGTCTGGCTACTTAATGGCGGAACAAAAATCCTTTGGTTTTGTGGAATAAAAACCCCATTCATTTCTGTATTTTTTTTTAACTGCTCCTAAAAACCATCCACATTTTCAGATGCGTAACAAAACTTGTGAACATTAAATTGGTACATTCGGAGGAAACATTCAACGTGAGTCAGTTAAAAAATAAAGTTTTTAAAAGTTTCTCTCGATGGTGCGTTATAATCAATAAAAATAATGGCTGTCTTATGAGTTCCACACTCATCGCCGTGAGAACCTCGAATCCTAATCGGAAATTTTTATGTACTTTGTCCGTCGTCTCAATTAGAAACATAAATAAAATATAAGGTTCTGAAAGCTGAAACTTCTTCCGTCTTGGGTGAAATGTGAAGAACTGGAACTCCCCTCCCCCCCCTCTCAACGGTTTAGCTAGCCTCAGACCCAGACATCTTTAACGCGATGGTTCTCCCTTCTTTTCCATCTGAAGACAAAAGATGATCGAGTTTCCGAAACTTACTTTTCCTTCCACTTGTAATTTAGATGTCGGGAAACGTAAAAAAAGAAAATAAATATTTTACTGACAATTAAGTCGATAAGAGTTACTTTCCGACCTCGTTCCAATTTTTAAAACTTCCAGTGTCCAATGGCGCACTATTGTCATATGAGGTTAATGGAAAAATCACGTTTTCAGAGCGGAAAATGACAGAAGAGTATGAAGATTTCTGTCTTCTGGGTTGTTGCGCTGTGTAGTCTGGTCGATGTTAACCAACGTTTCAGAGGTCATACTGCCTCCGTCAATAGGGCGATGAATAACAGACTACACAGCGCAACAACCCAGAAGACGGAAATCTTCATACTCACCGCTGTGAGAACCTCAAGTCTTAGACAGAAGAGTATTTGGTACGAGTCTGAGCACGAATAAAACCATGATGGACACAATGGGAAAGTCGGCTTTTGACTAACTTTTGTATTCGTTTAATTATTATTGTTGTTAGGTGCTGTTGGTGTTAAACTGCTTTCAAGCAAGGATAAATTTTCACTCTCTCAGGTTGTACGCATTAATATCGTGAGCAGGGGTTACAACTGTGGAAAAATGTCCCAAAGGCGGCGAGAAATTAGACGATTGTTTTCCGAGATGTCCCAGCATGCATTCATCGCCCTGATGATGGAAGTAGTACGCACTTCCGAAACATGCATCAATTTCTACCAAACTGCAAAGCGAAAAATGTCAGAGGACATCTTTAAAAATACATACACTTGGGTAGAAATAAAAGCAAGTGTGGTATAAATAATAGAAAAAGGTGTACATTTTCCTTTGCGTCCAAGCACCACGCCTTGCATAACCTTGCAAGTTATTAAAATCGGGAAGCTTGAACTCGATTCCCACTGGACGGATGCTGGTTGCGCCCCAAAGGCCACTTCGGATGTCGTACCGGTAAACAATTTCTGCCCTCTACCGGAAATCAAACCCCGATCGTCAAACCCGTTTAGAGTCACTTTACTGAATCAGCTCCACGGGATCTCGGTGGGAAGAAAGAGCAAAGGAGGGGCTTACTGCTCCTGGAATACTGCCGACGAGCTAATAATACAAGCAGTGGCGGGATTTTCTTTTATGGCGTACGGATGCCGTATTTCAAGTACAATTTTTATAACTTCTTTTCGCTTTAGAGCGATTGTATACAATTTACAGCGCTTAAATCTCTAAATTGTTACCATGAACACGTCTGCCCTCTATTATACATTCAGCGCGTTCGATTTCTCGTTAAACGAGAGCTCATTACTTAAAGAGTTTAATTACCTCGTCTCCTCGAGGGCCTTCGCTAGGGCACGAGTGACAGAATGACACCTCACTCAACCTTCCTAGCATTCTGAATTAATACCTCACATTCCAGGAAGTTCATCACTCCAAGTCAATTTACTTGTTACAACGGCCGGAAACTTCCTCTTCGTCACCACGTGTAACCCAGCCTCCTGGGTACCAAAAGCAATGCGGTCGGAACTGTAAGCTGGCTAATCTCCATTTAGCGTCGAGATTACAGTGTGTGTGTGGGGCGCTTAACTTCATTTGCCCCCACGACCTCAAGCAAACGAATTACTTTGCCTTCTTAACTTAAGACTATCCGACCTTCATCTGAGCCATTGGCTTACTGACAAAACATGGGAAAAGCTTCTTGGCCTGAATTAAATTTAAGAATTCAGTCCGTACCGCGAAGAAAACACTACACTTCACCATTACAAAGATCGACTGGTTAACGCTGTTTAAGGAAATGATCGCTGTTTACAGTGAGAATCATACGAAACACATAAATACATTGTGTGGGGGAAAAATACAGAGTTATTAACTTTTGAAGCAACAAGAACGTATATGAACAGGTCCCAGTCCGAGAAGAGGATGGAAGGATCCTGTTCATATGGACCTGTCGTCAGACAGAACACTAATAATAATAAAAAAAATAATTTAAACACAAAACGCCATAAAATTACATGAAGGGGTGGAGATATAACTCCAGGCATTCTTAATCTCGGCCACCAGATGGAGGTGAGTTATGTACGAGGCACAAGGCACTATCAAGGCACCAATACGCTCTGAGTGTCTCGGATGCTGTGTGTGATCTTGGATTCGTCAGAACGAGGTCTTCATCGTAATCCCACTAAAATATATTTCCAACAGTTGCAAGTGGGAAGGCGCATTTTTATATATCCGGTTGTATTTCGCCTCTATTCTGAAGTTCAGTATGTCGCAACAGGCAGATAGCTCTTCCGCCGAAGAAGACTTTAATTAATAGCGATGCTACTACTGCGTCTGGAAACCACACATCAATACGTCGTTCTGTTAAACTGAATAGCTGCACGCCGATATCGGGTAGTCTGGGGTGAATGTCGTGTGGATTTGTATGTATATACCAACGCTTCAAAGGAACATCCATTCCTCAGATCTCAAATTCGAGGCTGTTATGTTTTTTCCCCCGAAACGTTGGTATCTACCTACAAGTACACGCAAAGTTACAACGCAGAAGAACATCAATTACATCTTCACCGCCGTGAGAACCTCAAATTTCAACAACCTCCTTTCTTTAACGCAATTTCATTATAAGCTCTAGAATTTTTTCGTCATTAAATTATTGTTAATTACAATACAAGCCCCAAGCTACGTGGCCTGTATTGTTAAATAAACTGCACGGAGCAGAATCTATCTGGATAACCTAACAATAGCTCATCTATCCAACAAATTAATCATTTATGGAACCTACATGTTCATTACCGCATTCACAAGAGACCGTCGCCAGTCCTCTATCCCCGAGCCAGCTGAAACCATTCAATGTCCTATTTATAAAAGACACATTTTAATATTATCTCTGTATTTATGTATGTGTGGTCTTTTACACGTTTTCTGATTAAAACTTTGTGTGCATTTCTCAACCATCCCATGCGTACTACATGCAATGCTCATCTTATCTCTCTATTATTTTATGAGTCACAAATTATAGAGTCTATCTCAGGACAGCTAGAAAATCATTTCCATTAAATTTCTGGCCATCAAAAATGCCCATCAGTAAATTGTTTATCACCCCTGGATTCATGAAATTAAATATATATACTTCATCTACAAGATCACTCAATTATAAGAACAAATAACGAGCTCCATCCAACAGAGTCCTTTCTCAGAAGCTTGTAGTATCGTAGCTAATAAGAAATTAGCCAAAAGTACTTTAACCCAAAGGTACATTAGATTGTTAACAAGATAAGAATATTTCAAATTTCTCATGCACTCTCTCGATAAACAAGCATCAATGAAGGAGCCTTCAGGGCATCGAACCAGAGACGTTGGATGTTCTGAATGGCTATTTCTTTTGTGTGCCGGAGATTTCCAGAGTTAACGAAATCAGACGCTGATGCTTTATTCTGTCCTCAGCCCCTCCCGAAGTAACTTCTGAGAATAGTTTGGGGCACAGCAGAGCTAGAGGTGCTCAGCTCAGCTCAGCCTCCTTCCTGGACCACGCCTGCAGTTGTTCCTCCGGGTTGCTTTTTTTTTTATCTTGATGCTGCACTCAAGCATCTGGTGCGTATCGTATTTCATGTTTCGGCCTTCGTCTTTCGAACTGTAGGACACAATACGGCATTTCGGCCCTTATTCTTAAAGCCGCGTTCGTTTTCAATAAAAGTTCTTACACAATGAGTCACTAAGAATACAGGAAAATGGCGTAAACAATAAAATTTCAAAAAAAGATTATAATGGAATACATCTCACGTCGAACTGCACTGCGTCATTTTGCAAATGGGAACATTTTCTTACCAAGACAAATAAAATCAATACCATTAAAGCGATTTTGCAAAACTGCATTCATTCATACTTACTTACATTCTACCTATTAAATGACACAAACCTGGAACTTTTAAGGACAGTAAAATAATGAACTTAATATTAATCATAAAATATTTTTAGGGTATTAAAAAAAAGATGAAATGAGCGGGGCGTGTAGCATGGATGGGACAGATTAAAAAATGTGTACAAAATTTTATTCTGAAACCCCAAAGCCATTTGAGCGACTCAGGCTTAGATAAAAATATAATATTAAAATGCATTTTCATTTTTAAGAAATCGTGTGTGAGACTGGATTCGACTAATCCAGGATAGGGCCCACTAATGGGCTCTTGTGAACACGGAAATTAACCATAACCAAGGACTTCATTCATTCTAAGTGTCTCGCCTCGTTGGTAACTAACATCTCAGATTCATCGTTTCCTTTCTAGTGCGCTACGCATTTTCCCTGATCTCCGAAGCCCCACACCTCCCTCACGTGGGTGGGACACAAAATGAGAAGGGTTAATCCCCCTGCTCAGAATATCAACTTCATCCATCTACTTACACCCTCCATTCTCTTAATTCCCACGTTCTACCCTGGTCCTCCTCATTTCAACGTCTTCCACCTCAGGAAGCAGGTTCAAAGCCTTACTGATAACTTCAATCTCCTTCAACACTGCACGGCCTTTCAATGACGTTCACATTTTATGTTATATACCAGCATTTTCCTTTCTGCACATGCGCAAACCATCGCGGAAATCCCCACACCGTCAAAATGACACCTTCGCCTTATCACGTCGGGCTTTAACGCATTAGATGAAGACTCTCGCCGATATTGTTCATTGTGCGTGCAGACAAGAGGCAGACTCCAAATGAGTTTACTTCATTCATTTATGTACACGCAAGATGGAGTTCCCGATCATTTCAAGTGTCTCCGTAATAACAGGATCTTTACAACAAACCTCAAAAAGTCTTCAAAGAGTAACACACGGTGTTTCCACTAATATCTCTGACACTTACAGGAAAATAACCCATAACCACTCGGCTTTCAGGGATAAGCCGCGTAATGTTGAAGGTCTTCCAATGTTTCGACAAAGAATGAAACATCCCAGAAGACAGACATCTCTGTGTTAAGAAATTCAAAGGTTACCTATTACGGAAATTGAGAGATCACAGATTCTAAGTTTAAAATATCCCGTTTATATTCAACGGGGAATATTTAGTCTTTCTTTTATCTCATTTTCAACGTTAATCTACAGATTAAAATGACTCGAATTTCCAAGCCAAAATTTTTTTCTTAAAATTATTCATTGTCAGGACTTTTTCCATCGTCTATTCTTTAAAACCACGACGTTTCGGAGGCTGGTTCTGTCTCTGTCTTCAGGTGAGAGGTACCTACTCTGTTGGGTCCCTTAGATAGAGCTAGTCTCTGTCACTGGACAATATAAGGGACCCTACAGAGTAGGTACCTCTCGCCTGAAGACGAAATAATTTTAAGTGTAAACTACCGTCATCAAAACCCTTTAGAATTGAAATTCTTTTCTGTTCCTGCAATTTCGCGGAAAATAAGTTACAAAAGTTTCACAGTTTCCACTGCCTGAAGAAGCGAGCATTAAATCATAAACAAACCTGCAACAAAAACTAGTTTTATGTTATTTACATTTCACACTGCAGTAATTAGCGTTCAGGTGTTAAAACGCCAAACATAAGATCAAATGGGTTTTAATACAAACGCGGATGATTACGTAATTATAACGTTTACCTACAATGTATAAAGCTTCCAATTGGCAGCTCTAGAGATACTAACAAAAATATCATTTAGTGACAGTAATTACAAAATCTAAACGCGTTGAGAAAAACTTTTATATTTTTTTCCTGTTTATTTTTCGCTGACAAACACGCGAGCGTAAGTAACTAAGTCTGAAATGTTGTCAAGTTCCGGACAGCTTCACATACATAGGAGAGTGACCGAACAAGGACTGCTGGAAACCAAAATTTTTAAAACCACGCTTTAAAACTACGACGCCCAGTATGAAGAGTAACGCTAGTCCACAGAATATATTTATGTGTTTCGTAAGATTCTCTGTGTAAACAGCGATTATTTCCTTAAACAGCGTTAACCAGTTGATCTAAGTAATGGTGAAATCACGTGTTTTCTTCGCGGTACGGACTGAATTCTTACGTTTCATTTGAAAAAACTTCGGCTCCAAAGGGTTAATTAGCGTTTTAGTCGTATTATTTACTTAAACAGCGTTAACCAGTTGATCTATTAAACGGTGAAGTGTGGGGTTTCCTTGCGGTACGGACTGAATGTTTAAATATCGTTTACCGCGCTGTTATGATTCTCGATACGTGATGGAGTTAGGTAAAGTAACCGAATGTGTGTGGCTGGTAGTAAGACATCAGCTCACATCAGTGTAAAAGCGTGTTGGCGTATTAATTTGATTTATTCCTCGTGTTGAAACGTATTTTAAACTCCTCCTAGACGTATGCTTTCAGGAACGCGATCCATTTTATAAATTATATAAAATAAAGCCTCTAGCTGTGTGTGTGTTTGTGGTGACGTCAGGCTTTCAGATGGACGCTTTTGCTAGATTACATGGATACATATGTCAGAGCATTTGTATTAATAACAGAGATGAAGGGAATAAAAGTTAGTTGATATAAATAAATTAAATTTCAGGACGTATATAAGACAGAGCAGAAGGAATGCTAACCAGTAGCTTCAAAACTAGCTAGTTGATGTGGGTGAAACACGCGGCAAAGCCTTACGGCGTACAGACAACAAACAATATATATAACCACCCTTTCACTTTTATTCAACCTCATCCTCCTTTGGCCACTTCATTTATTATCACGTCTGCCTTCATAGGAATGCAGTCAACCCCATTAAACTCCTCCTAAATTTCTGTGTCACTTTCTTCTCAAAATGTAATTTTTTTCAACGAAGAGTTTTTACTCGCGTCTAGATGCTCGACATCATCTCGGTCTTGTAAGTTAGTTTCCGAAATCTTCAGTGATAAAATCTCAAGAACGTTTTGTTAGTAAGAAAAACAAAAAAGAAACAAATCGCGGACTAACGGAGCTTCTGCTAAGTTTCTTGGTGTTCTCCTCAGCATCCTGCTTTATAATAAAGATGTTTCTGAGTTACAGACAATAAATTGCATATTTTATCATAAAACATGTGATTTACAGACTCGTAGAATCGGGTTTTGCAACTTCAGTTCCGAATGAATTTAAAAGCTGAAATTTTACGACCTCAATGCGCGGACAAAACTGAAAATGGCTGTCTTATCGGACGTTGCGCCGTGTGCAGCGACGTTTCGGAAACCCTTAAAGCCTCCATTATCAGGGCGATCGCCTCTGATCAAGATAAACCCAAACCTTAATAACATATTCGGAAAAACTTAAGCTACTTCAATCTAAGTAGGCTTACGACAAATAAAAACGTATGTTTTACATCACCATACTGAAGTCAAGTGACTTTAGGGCAATTCTAAACCTTCAATTAAAATAAATGACCTTAAACCAAAGCACATTATCAAAATATTGAAATGATTTTAATACGCTTACGATGATGCGTATGTTTTAATTAGGACGGATAGCAAAATTATATTCCAAATGCCTAAGCAAATTTACAGAAGATGTAGTTCTCAATGTAAATCCCTGAACCCGAAGCTCGTCTAATTAACATTTAAGAATTCTGTCCGTACCGCAAAGAAAACACAACACTTCACCATTACAAAGATCAATTAGTTAACGCTGTTCATGGAGATAAACGCCGTTTACAACTGAGAATCGAACAAAACACACAAATACAAAATTCAATGTTACTGTTAACGCAGCTGGTACATATAGTTACCACTAAGATTTAAATGGTTAACGTAATTATAGCCTGCAGAGCTTCATACAGCTCACGAGGCCTTAACATTTAAAACAAGTCCCGATGATGGCAATGATACAGAGATTTTACCATTAAATTGCTTTAACAGGTGTTCGGTTTAAGGGGTCGTGGGCACCGTACTACCACAATATGATTCTGATTAGCTAAGCTGCTTTTTGCGAACACAAGGCAAGTAATGAAGTGTCGTAACAGAATTACGTAACTATACACTAGGTGAGGTTGGATTCATGTATTCATGACTGATTCCGTACAGGTAACAAGAAATTTAATCTAACCGCAGTGCACAAGAAACTTATGCTTTGTGGATCCTCCCACAAGGTTCCTGACAGTTTTAGAACTTCCGATACTTTTCACACACAGATACGTCTGCCCACAGCTGGCTCTGATAGCACAATAAAGTTCAACCACATTTGTTACATAGGAGATTCACTTTTCACCAGCAAAATATATGAAACTAGTAGGTGTTATTGTCCTTATTTCTTAAGTTTTTATACAACAAAGTTATATTTCTTGGACATCAAATAAAAGAGAAAGAACTTCGAAATGTGTAGACAAATCGAAGAAAAACTTTGGGGGAAAAAATAACGTTAAATTTCCTAATGAATTTCTTTAAACTTCATAAAAGATAATGTATAACATTTCCGGCATCGGTTCGCGAGTTTAACATTTTCGGAATTCACGAAAGAGCTTATTAAAGAGCTACGATAATGAAATCCCAATGGTTTTACTTCCTGTATCACCCGATTTTTAGAAAACAATGAATAAACACTCTGCCAGAATAATATCCAAGTTTTCCGAGAGTTTACAAATCTCCGTGACTCAAGTACAGCTGGTTTAGGATCTCAAATATGCTTATATTCTGACCAGCTTAAAAAACACAAACAAACCAAAAAGTTCCTGTGTTATAACGAATGCCTTGGTTTTAAATACAGATTAAATTTAGGCCCACTATGTGGATAAATCAACTAAAAACCTGATTACTTACACCTAATAACATACATATACAACGACATTATAAAATTAACTCTGCGCCTGTTACTGATATAGACTTAAACTCTTGACTATCCACTGGCTTCCAAATCTTAATTACAACAGGGGACATTCTAGTTCTAACTGTTATTTTATTTATTTAGTGTTCTGTCTGACGACAGGTCCATATGAACAGGATCCTTCCATCCTTTTCTCGGACTGGGACCTGTTCATATACGTTCTTGGCAGATGATCCAGAAGCGGTTTGCCATTGCCTTCTTCTGTGTGAGAAATTGTTGGGATTCCACGGAGAAACCGGGGAAGCCCCCAGAGGAAAACTCCGTGTTGCCTAG
>NW_019059587.1:849665-868407 GCF_000696155.1 Zootermopsis nevadensis | reverse complement strand
TGTCTGTTAAATGCATTGCAAACTTCTAGATACTTGTGGCATACATCATCACAATAAATTTCTGTGGATTATAAAAACAAATTGGATTTTTACATAAAGTGGTAGCCATGTTAGTCTATTTAACAACAGTAAACATAAATTATCTGACACAATCCGGTCTGCTGATTAGCAAGACATACATATCGAGTTCATCACGCCAGAAAGACGTGTCAACATATTTGCATAATTAAAGATACTTTGTTGAACAACATAAAATAGTGTGATGTTATGTCATGCCAGAAGGGCGTAATCCTGATCATGCTTTACACAGGAATTAAAACACTTATATTTGGGCGTACGAACACTAATAATATTCATTTGTCAAACGAAGTAAGTGTTAAGAACTCAGTCTTCTATAAATCAGTAGTCCTATTGATACAAACATCTTACATGACGTCCTCCATGGTTTTAAAGAAAAATTAATCCAAGTTCAAAACTAAAGTAGAACTGACGTTAATGTTTAAACTTCATCTAACAAATTATTTCTCAACAAGTTTGTACCCTTTCTCATACTTTTTACACAAACGTCAAATAAAGTTTTAAAGTTAGCTATTTCTTTTTAATTATTTAAATATAAAATAAACAGGCTCAACCACCAATGATTATTGACATTCCTAAAACACGAAATGAACACGATTTTTAAAGCACTTTGCACCCACGTTCGTATGTGTGTATAAAGTACATTATAACGTCTACAATTACATAACCAATTATATCACCGACATGAATAACACTATCAAACATTAGTCACTCTGTTTGCTGATCGTTCAACGTTTATAGATGAATTTCAGTTAATTTTCCTGTATCAAATCATCGGGTGTATCCGTAAAAAAAGGCTTTGTACCTCCACAAACACCAAATAATTGATAAACGTGTGACAACAGCAAACATATTGCCACTAAAATCATTTACACTGACGCTGAAATCACGCGACCGTCACGTGTGTCCATGGCACTTAAACAAGTAACTTAATAAATAAATTAGTCCAAAAATTATTTTATTTGTGAGGGGGGGGGACTATATTAATAGGTCTTTGTATATAAACGGATATCAACGTTCCTGTGATGCTACAGGGACGCTCCTACCGTCAAACCCCGACGGCTTTTCACGGTTGCACTGACTAGAGAACACCCTGTATAAACCCTGAAGTTGATCAACCGTTTATCAGACACTGAGATACCATACTCTATAATATCTATTTTATATGTCCAATGTTGGACTTTAACGAAAGATTAAATTATTAATTATTTTTAATACTGATTTCCAAATTTGCTTACAATAGCAAAATATCTTCGTAAATAAATCGTAAACCGTTACGGACACAAAAAACAAATTAAATCACTGTTTTTTGGGGATGGCTGTTAGGGGCAATACCCTGTCACTTTACGATTTTGATCACTAAATTTCGGCAATATGACATATTGAAAAATACCTTTGAGACAGCAGAAACAAACACGTTGTACAAATATGTTTTCACAGACTGCTAGCTACAGATACATTACAAAGCTTCAGAAATATTTGCAGCCAACCAGTCAGTCACATTGCTTCGCATCTGGCATTCGGGTTTTCATTCACAGAAGAATCACTCGGCGTAGTTAACATGAGAGGAAGCGAGAGAGAGAAAGTTATTCGTAAGAAAAGGAGGTTGGTAGGCGTGGCTCGAGCGATACAGAAGATGATAGGAGCTTTTATAAATAAAACGCACAGTGGCTCACTGCACATTGCTGTTCTCCCTGTATGCGTGCCTCACGTACGAAATATGCGTTTGTGCATGCAGATGTCTCCTTGGTGTACAGGATAATTCAAAACAATGTGCTTCATACAGTGATACTACCGAGTTTACGCGTGGCCCATGCGTAATTTCCGAATGAAAATTGTTACACGTTCATTTTTATGTGAGATTTGAAGTTTTCGAGTCAGCGCGGATTCATAATGAAACAATCAATGATAATATCAGTAAAAATGATTAATTTATTAACGATGCTGTCAATAGCTCTGACACACAAGTCTAATGGTAGAATGATTAATAAACTGGAAAGAACACGGATGGAAGCTGCCCTGTCCTAATTTAAGATCTGTCCCAACCGGCGCATACCGGAAAGACCTTGGACGTCTCTCTCATCTACTTCTAGGTCTCCCAAGTGGTCTCTTTCTTTCCAATTCGGAATAAATTTTGTGTGTATCATCTTCAAGAGCGGCTTGATATTTTATTGGAAACCCAATGGTAATTATTATATCCTATCTCATTAATTAATAAACATGTATTTGTATGTTTCGTATGAACCCCACAGTGAACAGCCATCATTTCCTTAAACAGCGTTAACCAGTTGATCTTTTTAATGGTGAGGTCTGGTGTTTTCTTCGCGGTACGGACTGAATTCTTATATAATATTTATACGGGTTAATATACTCTCATTATGGGTTTCGTATGATTCTCAGAATAAACAGCGATTATTTCCTTAAACAGCGTTAACCAGTTGATCTTTTTAATGGTGAAGTCGTGTGTCTTCTTCGCGGTACGGACTGAATTCTTAAACAATCTTGTCTGCGCACTTCATTGTCGATTTACTGACTTGAAGACGAACGTATCGCGGTCCCCGTTGCAACCGAGTGCTTTCAGTTGAAGGGGTTCGTTGCAGGCGTTTTTGACCGACTCTCTAATGCTGTAGAGAGGCGAGGTTGGTTGCCAGACCGCTGCGTGCTGTCCTATATTATCACATCCACTCGCTGACGGCGTATGACTTGTACATTGCGACACACCACACATGAGATCAAGAGAAAAACGAACTCTTTACTGACTCATGTGTACTGGAAAAGGCAACGCAACACAACGCAAATATACTCTCATTTACCGCGCATTCTTCTCTCTACATGTTTTGGCACTTTTCGGTAATCTGCAGGTTGTAGTGGGATAAAACTACACGATAAATAAAAAAATCCGATAGTAACGTAGTAAATACTGATTAAATAACACAACGTAAAAGAACAATAATATTAAAATTTAAAAAAAAATGCGGTTTTTAAATTCCTTGACATGCATTTAAAAAGCCATCTAAACTCATTTGACTAGTTCGCTGAAATATTTCGTAGCAAAATTTTATGTTATTATGTGTGCAGATAAATATTTTATATAAAAAACATAATTTAAATGCGTTAAGATATAATATTTTACTCATACAGTTTCACGTAATTTATTTACAACAATTTTAAGACACAATTATAATATTATTAGCATAAATAATAATTGCCTAAGCAATATTATGATGCGTGTAAAAAATTTTAAACTATTTATTCGTATTAATCAAACGAATGACAGTCACACTTTTTAAGCGCTTAATGATTCCTCCACTTGCAAATTATTAACAAAAAAAATTTCCAATTCCATTTCTGAATGCAATTGTCCGTTTATATTACGAGATTTGTTCTTTGCACTGCATAAATACAATCATAAATCCTAATCATACGAGCATGATAGTGCTTAGTGCAAAATTTAACGTATTTATAGCACTGATATTACCATTATTATTAATTAAATCAGAAGAACTAACCTATTACATCGCTTTCGCGTCAATTTTGATACATACATTAGTATTATATTAACAAAATACAGTGTATTTCAAAGTCAGTATAGAAGCAGACATCACAAGCGATTTAAAGTGAACAAACATGGTTTTCGTAATGTCCTTATGGAAGTTTAATGAATAAACGTGACGTTATTTCAGCCTACGGCTACTTTAATGTTCCGTGAAAACAGCCACACTGACTTTCGTATTCTGAACAGCCCCTAGTGACGTTACTATTTTCAGTTGGTTTACAGCTTTTTCGTTGCTACGTACATCGCATTACACAGTTGACGCAGAAAATAAACCGAATTTCCAAGACAAATACAGTATTTCAGTTCAAACACGCACTGTAAATCGACAGAGTTACAAACATCTGTTTCGTCATGCCCCTACCAAAAACACACGAACACATTAAACTTTTTCTCAACGTGATAATCCATTCAAAATAATTTAATTTCTAACAAACACATAAAATAAACAGAAACTGTAAATTTCTTCCCTACTGACAGCATTAATCTTACCCTCACACAAATATCAAAACACTATATGGTTAACCATTTAAAGACCAATGGTAATTACATATACCACCTGCTCCAACAATCAATAACTTTTTATTTTGTATTTGTGTGTTTCGATTCTTATCGTAAACAGCGATTATTTCCTTAAACAGCGTTTAACCAGTTGATCTTTTGTAATGGTGAAGTGTTGGGTTTTCTTCGCGGTACGGTCTGAATCTTTAAATATTATTTAGATGCCTACGCAGTGTATTTGTGTGTTCCGTACGATTCTCAGAATAAACAGCGATCATTTCCTTAAACAGCGTTTAACCAGTTGATCTTTTGTAATGGTGAAGTGTTGTGTTTTCTTCGCGGTACGGTCTGAATCTTTAAATATTATTTAGATGCCTACGCAGTGTATTTGTGTGTTCCGTGCGATTCTCAGAATAAACAGCGATCATTTCCTTAAACAGCGTTTAACCAGTTGATCTAAGTAATGGTGAAGAGTTGTGTTTTCTTCGCGGTACGGGCTGAATTATAAAAACCATTATTTAAGACGAGGAATGGTTTCAACAGGTTAACAACCGTGTCCTAGGATACAACTTCCTTCATTTCCATAGCAACACGTTACTCACAGTTTGACAAGCGTCGTTGGTAACGGCGTTGGAACACGCGTGAAAGACACTCCTCTACACGTCAGCTCACGGAAATCAGCACTGCAGTGACATGTGTCGTAAGAACAATAGTAAGTCAGAGGGGTCACAGCGGCTGGCGAGGCGTCGGTGCCCTCTACACGCTTCAGATACGATGCTGACACCACCGCCAGCAAACTGCTGAAGACGACGACGACGATGGTGATGGCAAACACGGCTGCTGCTATATTTTGGTTCCTCGCAGTCCTGTGATGTTGCCACATACTGCGGCTGAAGAAACTTTTTTTTTGCGAAGCCACGGACGGCCGCTGGTGTCCGCGGACTTTCGCGGCCTCGTTCCACTCTCTCCGCACTGCTTGTTCACTATCAGGCCGGTCGACTTGGTATGGCTGCACTGAAATCTCTCTCTCTCTCCTCCCCCCCTCCCTTTCTTCTGCGCTGGCTTTTAACTTTAGTTATCAACCTGGGGATAGCGAGCACAGGTTGACGCTCAAGGCATTTTTCTCGTCCACGCGGGGTTTATGAACCGACCAGTCAGAACAAGTTGAAATGGCTGGCTTTCTCTTTCTGTCCCCTCCCTTTCACCCCCGCCACGCTTGCGACCACGAACCGAGCCTCGGTGCGCTGGAGAGTTGTCTCTCTCTTTCTTTCTCTCCCTCTCTCACTTGCCTCAATTTCATGTGACGTCATTGATCGGTGATCCCACAGTGGCTACCTCGCAGCATCGTTCATCAGGAGCAGATACGACACTTTGGTGTTGGACACCGAATGTCTAGGTTGGCTGACTGAACAGCAAGTAGGTCACGCCGGCTTCCAGTTCCTGGGCCTCTCCTCTCGTCACGTCAGCGAGCGGCCTTCGACGGCTACCTTGACTTCAGAGTTCTCATTATTTTACTTGGACGCTTATTTCGTGGTGGAGAGATCTTAACAAGCCTTGACCTCTCGCTCTCTGCGTTGCGGTGATGGTATTTACAGTCGACACTGAAGCTGTAATCAGCGAGTGTTAAGTTGGCTGGTTCTAATACTGCAAGCTTCTACGACAATACAACCCCTGGAGAATTCAACAACGAAGGTGGCACAACCCTTCAAAGTTTCCTCAATATCAAATGCTACCCAAAATCTGTACAACATAAATTCTCAGAGTGCACCCTGTAGGAATTTAATACAAATGAGAAGATATGACCTTCTCGAGAAGTTTGTCACTAAATTCCACGTCTTATATGAAACCCGACAATTCATTATCGTATTCACAAAAGCCCATCACAAGTCCTTATCCCGAGCCGAATGAATCCACTCCACAAATTTCAACTTACTTCTCCTGGATCAATCACGATATCACCCCCCCCCCCCCAATGTCTTTAGCGTGGTTTCTTCCCTTAAGGCTTCCCAAATAAATTCTTTTTAAACAAATAATTCCAAAAATATATCCTCTGTTAATGATAAAAATTTGGTCCCTTGCGATATGTAATATATTCTGGGTCTAAATCAGATCGGAATAAAATACACGCATTTTGTTGGGATAATACAGTTACATCCACGACCTCTACAGAAAGAAATCAAAACGTTAATTGGTTACACAAGGGCACAGAATTAGCAGTAGCGTCTGTTTTAATTAGCAAAGTAAAGAAAATAATAAAATTAATACGGAAGTGACACTACACAATTATGTAAAAATCAAAACACGTTAAAAAGACGACAGCTAAGTAGATTCAACAACGCTTTCCGTCCTGTAGATGTACTTAAACTATAAAAACATTCGTGCTTTAAATGATGATAATTTTCTTTTCTGATTTAATAACATTTATATTTAACGAAGCAGCATTTGGACTCTCGCCGACTTAGCGCCAGTGTTTGCTGAAGTTCTTGTAATGTTATCTATGAACGTCGCCTGCAATGGTTTGTTTAATCACCCTGCCTAACACGAGTGTATGCAAAGTTGCCGCACCAACACGGCGAACACAGAAAAGGTATAGTTCGCGACTGTAATCGAAAGACAGCGTCTGCCTTTAACGCTACGCACTTCTTGCATTCCTTGCGAGTCTCAAGATTACAGTCGCGTACTGTAGTGTTATTCGTTTGGGTCCGTCTCGATCCTCTAAAGGCCACTGGTAACAATATATACCACCTGCTTTAACAATATATAATTCTGCATTTTGTCCACACGGTGTATTTGTGTGTTTCGTACTATTCTCAGAATAAACAGCGATTATTTCCTTAAACAGCATTAACTAATTTATCGTTATCATGAAAATGTGTTTTCTTTGCAACAGAAACTAATACTTTAAATATAACTTAAATGATCTTCAACTTCAGAGGTTTACAAATAACCATAATCGTGCGTGTGAAAAATCAGAAATTCACATTTGTTATCAAACTCCTTAACATCTGGAATTTCTTCAAAAGCTGTTTTGAACCCCCTGTAAACAATCTTATTAATATAAATAATATTGTAATGCTTCAACAAGATTCGTACTCAGTTAAAATTCTAAAACCAAATCCATATTTCAGGGTCTTTTAGAAACAAATATTATTTTCAGCTGATCAAAAAATTTCTAACCGAATCACAAATGTTCCTTCCAGAAAAAACATAAAGTCTCTCGGGTAATCAAGAAATTCCACACTAGGATTTGAGAGTTTCACGGCGGTGATCCGAAGATGGCGGTCTTAAAAAAAATCTCCGCCTTTTGTGCACTTTTGGGTTCCGAAGGTTTACTACCGTGTTCACAAAAGCCAACCACTGGACCCTACCATAAGCCAGATGAATCCAGTCAACTCCTTCGTGAGCTATTTCATGAACATCCACAATTAAGATTTCGCCAAGTAAGATGGCAGCCCTGTCACTTAGGCTGCCAAACTCTCGTCGTGAGACTGGTGATTTTACAGAGGACATTAAATCATTATATTGTTTCATTTAACATTTTTGCACCTATTGTCCTATTTTAGGATTCTGAGTTATTGAAAGCGTCGTTAACTAAACAAATTGCAAACAGGCATTAATTTTTCAAAATCTTCAGCAAGTAAGACTTTGGCTGCTTAAAATCTTATCTAAATCAAAATTCAGTCTGAGGGTAGGATGTTTCTTACAACTTGAACAAGTCTCCTTACGCACATCACAAATCTTTTTTTTCCCCCCCCCCCCCCCCATTTTCCCAACACCTAAACTTGGCATTTATATTTCAGAATAAAAGTTTTAAATTTTGTTCGTATCCAGACTACATACTGCGCCGATCCTGACTGAACATTCGTGCCATCTAGCTTTAGCTCCATTAACCAAAGTTTCTTTCTTTCGTATGGCATTCCTAATAGACAGCGCTGCTAGTCATTCTGGCATCAATATCAAAATTAACTTAAAATTAAACAATTTTTGGAGGAAAAACTGCATCTTGTTTGTGGTGTATCCTATGAATAAGCAAAAATATATAATCTTCTTCCTTCATTAATACTAGCCTGACTCTGATACTGTTAATGGATTCATCTGGAAGTGATTTAATTAGTCTTATGACGAAAAGGGCGGAAACATACGGCTTTTGGTTAATTTCTATCATAACTTGGTAGGCCCAACATGGTTAATTTTAGTCGTTCCAACTGCAACTGCGGAGAGACACACATAGTTTCCCTATTAGTGTTTGGTCTATAACATAAAATTCTACATTTTTTTTAAAAATCCCAATAAAATATTCAACTTCGACTCGTATATTTTATAAATTATGACTTTCAGACAGCCAGCACATGAAGAAGTTAGTCTATTTTGAATCTAAATCAATTTAAGATACAACTGTACTGCTCAGAATTTTCAGATTTGTTCGTTAGATGTCTTCTAACTATCAGAGCCACGAATTCCTTTAAACCACATACTGTCATATCGATATTCAATTCTAAAGACAGAATCGTGTAAGTTTTTGAAGCTAAAAAAATGTTCAAACACGTTCTATACAGTTTATAGTTTAGATGCGTCATGTTTGTGTTAAAATTCAGTATATATTTATTTATTATTTCAGTCTATACACAAACTTAGTTTTTAAAATGTTGTTGTTAAAATTAAACGCTTTTCATCGTTATTTTCCTATAATTTTACAAATATATTTTCTACGACAATCTCCAAACTCATTTTCATATTAATATTAATTTCAAATGTTAATAAATTGTTTCACAGAATAATGAACAACTGACCAAAATATGCAAAATACTACGAAGATCAAAAGGAACAACTACAAAAGAAATCTACAATAACAAATAAATCAATAAATGCTTGCATTAATAGATATATATTAGTTTTAAAGATGAAAATAACAATAAAAAACCTGAGGATGACGCAATAGCATCGAAACATGTCGTAAAATAATAAAACGCTGAAATGTAACATCGAAATAACGATGAAAAGCGTTTAATTTTAACAACAACATTTTAAAAACTAAGTTTGTGTATAGACTGAAATAATAAATAAATATACACGTTCTGTACAGTTTGTTACCACGGAATTTCGAAATTAAAAAAAAATTCTGCCTCATTCTCAACGTATAAATAATTAACGCATATGTCAGAACAATGGTAGTAATAAAAATTAATATCTAATTGTCATTGCAAACGTTGGAAAGTAGCTCTTAAAATGGTTTCTGGTAGCGGTGCATAAATAGACGAGCAGGACTGCCTTTCAAATTCCTGAGGCGTAGCTCTTTGGTACTTTGGATACCATCCAAGGGGCTAGTTCACTCAAAATTGGAAGGGGGAGTGTACGCAGAATCAATATTGTGCAGTATAGATCATAACTGAAGCGGATTATACATTTTTCATTTACTTATTCCACGCACCGATCGCTTTGATACAAATCATTATCGACCTACATTAGTTAACTTCCTTATGTCAATATATAAGATACAGCATTTAATCGCATAAGAATGTAATAAGGATAACACCAAATATTACTTCATAAGTTTGAATTATGAAATGAGTCTTTCTTATCTTCTGTAATCATTATCTGCAATGGGAGAAGTTAAATACTGAACCACAAACCAGTAGTGACAGACAAGACATTTACAGATATAAAGGTTCACATGCAGTGCCAGTTCGTCCTTCTGATAAAGGCGAATCGTGTTTAAACAATATTTAAATAAAACACGTCTCGTCTACACGACAACGATTAACTGTTCAGTGCTCTTAGGCAACGTTAAACTCATAAACACACTCCGTGAGCAAAGTAAAGAGTCAATGGTTGTTTTAAAAGACGATCTCAAGAGCTGAACTAGATATGACATAACTTAAGAGAGCGAGTTTTGATAAAACCCCTGTGAATGTCGAAAACAGACAATGTTTTACCATATATAATTCACACTTTTCCTAAAATTTATTAAGCTAACTTCTGTAAGGTTTAAAAAAGTTTAAAAGGCTTCACTCGCCCTAACAAATTCCACCTGCGCTATCTCTGAGACGGCTTCTAATGATGCAAACCGGTTCATAACATAGCTTAGCTTCCTGACTAACGTACGCCGTCCAAGACAGGTCAGCCTTCTGCGCTCTGAGATGTTGGGGTCAATAACTGTTACATTCCGTAGGATACAAGAATGTGCTAATCTTCTCAAACATCAAGTTATACGAGTTAATGTAATCGGGCAACTCTGTTCAGTTGAACTCACAGTATCAACAGGAAAGGACGTGAGGTAAGAAGGTTGGGTGGTCAGTCTAACACGTGTACATGATCGCAGTGCTACATCGACACTTTAATTTTTAATGGCATTTTATTAATAATATTACAAATAATGCAACTTGTGAAATTTCTAGTGAAAACTCTGATTAAAATTTTAATAACTGCGGCGTCATACCAATAATATTTAACTCATTGGGGTCCAAATCCCGTCTAAATAATATTTAAGATTCAGTCCGTACCGCGAAGAAAACACAACACTTCACCATTACAAAGATCGACTAGTTAACGCTGTTTAAGGAGATAATCGCTGTTTACACTGAGAATCATATGTAAGCGATAAATACTCCCTGAGGGTAAAATACAAAACTACTGAATGTTGAAACAGTGGTAAATTTAGTTACCATTAGGCTTTAAAGGGTAAAATAAACAATTAAAGTGTGATAATTTGTTCTTGTTAAAGTTATATATACTCTTACTAAATGCCACAAAAGATATCTGAAGACGTATATTGGTTCAGGACAGATCCAGTTGCGGGCTTTTGTGAAAAGAGACGATAAAATTTCGAGTTTTAAAAAAACAAGGGCTGACTTTACCAGGTGAAAAAGTGTCAACTGTATGATGAGGAAGTTTGAACATTTTTACTACGAAAATTAGGAGATGTTCCGTCATAACACGATTAAGAAGAAAAAAAACTAGCTTATTTCAAAATAAATCCCATTATCTAAGCAGATGAATAATACCACTTCTGATCTTCTCAGAATGTCTACGTTCCAGACTCGATCGCGTGACGTCACATATTATAAATTTATGAACAAAATTTATGTATCGCTGGCGGCAGGACAAAGTGGTATAAGTTCAAAAATTACAATTAATTACGATTGCTCCTTTGGGGTCGGTGATGCGGAATGAAACTGATTATTACAATATAATTCAAGATTATTTTATAATCGTGTTTAATATTCTAAAACAATGATATATATGCAGCTAATACGTCATTTCCTGCAGCGCCACTGCTCGGAACGTCCTGTTTACAAAAATTACAGAAAACTGTTTTAACATGACGACGCTGGCAAGAGAGTTCATTTACGGTACGCTTCTGGTAACAGCGATTCTACACATTTCAGGTAATTATAAAGAAAATTTAATAACTTACAGCAATTCACATGTATCCCACCCTTTTTACCCTCCAATTTCACCCCATTCCTCTGGCAACCTCACCCTATAGAGCTACAAACAAAATAAATCCCCAGCTTAACTCAATTCCTCCCTGAAGATGGAGGCGATAATTTCCTCCGAAACACTGCCAATGACGGCGTCCCAACCCATAAAACTACAACCTAAGTATTTAAGGCATGATCTGTTATTTCATTATGGCGATTGATTAGGAGGTAAGCCGGGCAGGGTGGTGTGTTACTTCGAGAGCTGGGCCATCAGAAACCCGGAAGATGGACGTTACAGTGTCAGCGACGTTCCAGGGGACCTGTGTACACACATCTTGTACTCATTCGTCGGTGTCAACAACGCTACATGGGAGCTGCTGGTCCTAGATCCAGAGGTGAGACGGTGCACTCTACGCCATTTTATAATCACCGCTTTGGATTACGAAATTATTTTATCTCTTTAAAGCCCTACATGTACCACCCGCTTTACGAATCAGTAACTTCCGAAATTTGTATTGATGAGTTTTGCACGATCCTCACAAGTAAAAGAATAGTTTCCTTAAACAGCGTTAACCACTTGATATTTTTAATGGTGAAGTGACGTGTTTTCTTTGCGGTACGGTCTGAATTCTTAAATATTATTTAGACGACCTTCGGATGGTTAAGACAACACCCACTTTCGTTTTAAAATAAAATATTTCATCTATAAAATCTATATTCATACTAACCCAGAAATAATTTCGTTCGTATCATTACGTAGAGTATTGAGTATAAATTTTGTTGGTTTGTAGATTGATGTGGAACAGAACGGCTACACAAACTTCACGGATATCAAACTAAAATTTCCAGAACTGAAGACTTTGTTGTCTGTAGGAGGCTGGGCTGAAGGCGGTCAGAAGTACTCAGCGCTGGTATCAATGAAAGAGCGAAGGAATTCTTTCGTGAAAAGTGTCGTAGGTGAGGAAATATATTCTCTTATCTCGTGATCAAAGTATCAGTTCGCTGAGATCTGAGGTTTACAAGGCGGTGAAGGTGTTATTGACCTTGGACCTCGGGTTGTGACGCAATTTAATTTTGTAGCTAGTTACCAATGTTTTTCAAGAACATGTCACCACTATCTTCATTGTAAATTGAATATGGTGAAGATACTTCCCTCCGAAACGTCGACAGCCACCTACAACAGCACGCGGTGTCACAACCCAGAGGGTCATAAGAAAGTACCAGTTAGTCCTGGGGGTACGCACATTTTTGAAATATAAATAATCCATTATCGTACACGTACAAAATATGGAGTTTATACACACGAATGTAATTGATAAGAGCCTGGCAAAACACGCCCATATTTATTTCAGAAAGCTGCTGGAATGTATGAAACTTTCTCGTACACTACTTGGCAACTGTGCGAGCCTTTTAGGTTATAGCCGGCAAATGTAACATATTTAGAATCTCTAGTAATGAAAATACAAAAAAAAAAATATATTTCACACATGATTTGTAGATACACACTTCACAAACCTATTTCCATTAAATTAAAAGTTAAATATAGACTCCGCACAGACGCCATTCCTTTGTTTTACGCTCTACAAATATAAAACTCCTTAAAAGGGTGCACGCATTTCAAAGATCTACCACACATCATTTCAAGATTCAACTGCACTGCGCTAATAGTGTCGCTAGTATCTCTTCCACCTCAAAATTTCGCACGATAAAAGGTAAGAAACTGAAGAGTACAAACACGTTGGGGGCCTCAAGAACACGATGTCCATACCAAGTTTCATGAAAATCTGTCCAATGGTTCAAAGATCATTGTGTGCGGACACATACATGTGGTACCATAAAACCTTCTTACACTTTTACGATAAGGGAACTAGGTTTATGCTTACCGTTGTCATGGAGATGTTCACTAAATGTTAATTACGTCATCAGATGTATATCTATCCCCCGATCTTGTAGATTTCATGCACGAATACGGATTTGACGGAATAGATCTCGACTGGGAATACCCTGGAGCGAAGGAACGCGGAGGGAATCCTTCTGATAAAGACAACTTCTACTTTCTCGTTGAGGAGTTAAAAATAGCGTTTGATGACGAAGGATTTGGCTGGGAGATTTCTATGGCTGTCCCCCTAACAAGGCGTAAGCTCCAGGATGGATACCACGTCCCAGGGTTGTGCAGGTGAGTTGCACGTTCAAGACAAACGTGACCAAACACAAATGTGTTCTTATATTAAGTCCGCAACTGCAGTGACATTTCGCTGTTTCATTCGGCACGTAAGAACAATTAATAAGTGATCTTATTTCGTTAAATATCTAACTTTCTGAAGTCAAATTAATCAGAGAGAGAAAAGAAAGTGGGGGGTGGGGGATAGAGATAAATATATGGCTAAATAGGTTCCCAGGCAGTACCAGTTCGTCGTTAAAGCATCTACAATCCTTATATCAAACAAAAACACAACTCATAACCATCACAAAGATCAAAGAAATACCTTTCATAAAATCCTATAGATCGTTCCCTCGCTCATAAAAGCCCAATTTTCACTGTTACGACCCTAATTATTTTGGTGTCCTCAGACTTGCAGATGCTGTACACGTGATGGCGTACGACATGAGAGGGATATGGGATGGCTTTGCCGATGTTCATAGCCCCTTATATAGGAGACCACACGACAAAGGCGACCTAGAGAATGTTAATGTGGTAAGTAATTTTAATGTCTAAAGGAACACAAAAATAATCCCTTATGCAAAGAAATCATAATCTAGGTCCTTGCACTGTTTACAGTCATGACGTTTCGTCTACTGATAAAATACCGATTAAGAGGTATTCAAACAGACTTATAAGTATTAACGTAAAGCTTTTTCTCAAAGCACGCGGGCTTACGTAACACAGCTGTTTGATAAGAAGAACATCACACTCCTTTTGATTTTACCACATTTGGAGAGTTTCGACAAATTCCAGTAAACCCCCTCGATACAGAATTTCATCTGTTTCCCAGTCGATTGTACCCGAAAGTGCCTGAAACTGTACGAATAACAATTAATTCATAACAGACGTTTATCTAAAGAAAACATTAAATACACACTGTAACAGCAAAGAACACACTCAGATTCGTTTAATTCCTACCACGTGACAATCTTTGCTTTCGTACAAAAACGACCAGACGCCTGCCTGATTGCGTAAATCAGACAGTAACAGAGTTGACGTTTAAAATCATCGAAATTGCTATATTTGTAATCCCCTATTCACCTTGTCTTGTTACACAGAAAGATGGACTTCAGTTGTGGGTGGACATGGGATGCGCTCCGGATAAGCTTGTAGTGGGAGTCCCATTCTATGGGCATACCTATATCCTGAATCCTAACAGTACCAGCCACGAACCGGGAACTCCCATTGACAGGGACGCCAAAGTTAAGGGAGGAATGGCTTATTACCAGGTAAAAAATACGTATGATTCTAAGTATCCGATGTTATATCTGAATGTGTTATCAATTGATGTTTTTACCGTCTGTTCATGTGAGTAAACAAATGAAATACGTTTCGGGTAATTTGGTGTCGCGAACAAAATTAAACAAACGATACGTACATTTTCTTTTCCAGATATGCCAGGCACTTCAAGAAAAGAACAGCCAGTGGACAGAGAAATGGGATGATTTTGGAAAATGTCCTTATGCATATAAAGGTACTCTTTCAACCCACACGTATTTAAATTTTTCCAGTATAAATTTTCCATCATTCTATGCCAAAGTCCAACAAATATTTTATCTTACTTTAAATTTTTATGGTTTCAAAAAACAATCCTACAAAAAAAATGGAGAAAACAACACATGATTTAATTCGCCACAACGTAAACATTTGTGCAAAGCATTCTCATTCAAAATCCTATGACGCGCTTTTGTGAACACGGCGATGAGTCAACGGGTACCATAGAAGGCGAGGAGCGTCTTGACCAGCTCTACAACTATCAGTTTCTCAAGATGGACTGGAATAGAATGTAACACGCCGGGTTTGTGGTCTATGCTGATGATAATTTACGGGAAGAATATATGAATAATATATAACAAAATCTATCAGATGCTGCCAATTAGATTAGCCCAGAAGTAAACAAAGGCAAAAATATACATAAACATTTATTGTTGAATCATAACAGGCTTATAAAAGTACGAGTTAATAAATCCCTCGGAAAATGCGACAAAGTTCAGATAATCTGAAATAATAGCAATAAATCAAAATTACATTCATTATTATGATTTAAAGTTTCATTCCTTTAAACGGCAGGTATTTAAATAAATTCCCCTTCTCAAATTTCTGCAAAAAAAATCACTATATTTAATTTAGGTTAACAGGTGAGTGACGTGGGTGTAATAATAAGGAGGGTCACCGGACTTTCACAGGAAATTTATGGGTCGGATACGAAAACAGCAAAAGCATCACGATCAAGATGGATTTCATAAAGGAGAATGGTTACGCTGGAGCCATGATGTGGGCACTGGGTTCCGATGATTTCCGTGGACTCTGCGGTCCCAAGAACCCACTCGTTACTATTTTACACGACAGCATGAAGGATTATATCGTCCCTGTCACCAACGTCACTTCATCTGTCTGGGTAAGTGATCCTACCTGAATTTTATTTTATTATTCAGTGTTCTGTCTGACAACAGGTCCATATGAACAGGATCCTTCCATCATTTTCTCTTCTCGGACTGGGACCTGTTCATATACGTTCTTGGCAGATGATCCAGAAGTGGTTTGCCATTGCCTTCTTCTGTGTGTGAATGGAGTAATTGTTGGGATGCCACGGAGGAAAACTCCGTGTTGCCTAGACCACGGCCTTGCCCAAAACAAGTTATAAATTTGGGCACCGCCGGGAATCGAACCCGTTGTTCTTCAGCGCAGTTTCGTGCCAAAGGTTATAAGTTATATTTCGGCCTTACATCGTACATTTACAAACGTAGGCGAAATTCTTATACATTAAAAAAACTCAAAGAGATATAGTTATTATTTGATGTGACGTCACACTCAAGCTTACATTAATATCATCTTTCAAAATCGTGTAATATGTTTACAGGGAAGACACGTTCTGTAAGCCCTAATAGTTTACATTTAAATCCCAAACTCACCTATTACGCAGATACATATAATATTTTCTTGCTTAATGCGTGATAAACGTAACATACAGGAGAACTTTGTTTACAGGTTGATTGGATTTCGCCACCAAGAACCACTTCATCCAGTAGTTCCGCAGAGTCCACATCAACATCCGAATTCACAACAATTATAACATATATGACTACCGAATCAAATGTAAGCTCTTCTGATTAAAACACCTGAAAATCCTAACACATGTGCCCCCATATAATACTGAAACAGAGGTTAATATTGAGATTTGTCATGATTGTGTTAATAATATCCTCTGTGCACGGAGGACAAAGGCATAACATAACTATATGTAATAAATAATTTTAAGAATGTTTCAAATGTAAGCATATACGGGGACAATAATACTAAATGGATTTATAATGAAATTTTGTGGAAGAATATTTTTTTTTTAAAATGCTTCCTACTATCCACTTAAAAAAATCTCTCGTCATCTCGTTTACTTAAAATAATATCCACCCATGTGATGGCCCCGGGAAATGTAACCTCTTTTTTAAGCGGTCCTCAGTATGAATCGCGTATCACCAATGAAAAATGCAACAGAGTGGTTTCTGGCGAAACTTCAAGGTTTCCATTAATATTCCCAATGATAAACAGATTTATGATATTACCCAGAATTCTCCGCTGCGTAAGAAACGTGATACATGAACTGATAATACAAAATGTACAATAAAGGCATATGTAAAGAACATGCATATTTCACGTGGGCCTAATTAAAACACCTTAATCTATGTGAATGATGTACTGCGGGTTTTGCGATATCTTTCAAGGCCAAGGTTTTTAAAATGCTGAAGACAATGAAGTTTCACTAAATCCAAGCACACATATTAATTGGTTTATTGTAAATAAGAGCAGGCAAAACAAATTTCCAAGACGAGCGGGTACAGCCTGGGAACCTTTACAGGAAAAAAAATTACTTTTTCCACCGCCCCTCGTTAAATGCAGTGTCTCTCACTACTCTTTTCCCCTAACACCTTCTCTGTCAGTTGTCTTTTAAGGGTTAAAACGTTTAGAGTTAACCCCCCTAATGGCTCACATTAACCACTTTGTATCTACAAGGAATCGACTGAAGATGTCTCTCTCATTTCTCGCAACTCCTCACCTACGCACATCCGCTAGTGAGTACCAGTACATTTTGTCATCAATATTCGGAAGACGTAAATTATACTCCACGTTGATTCAATCACTTCCTAGTAAGATTGTCGGCGCATTGTAACAACTGTAGCCTTCGGAAAGGCCGAACGCATCTCGGATCTCAAATGTTAGGCGACATTGAGGAGAAACGCAATCCGTACGTCCTTTGTTACAGCGGAAATGGTTTCTTAGTACGGCCACAGACCTCAATGACACAAATCCCTTCTTTGTTTCGTCCATAACTTATTAATCTAACTTCGTATTACCAGTTTCCGACTGACTAATTATTGGTCGCACAGTGTTTCTTAAGAAGACGATAATTTCCCAGCTGGTTATTAACTTATAAGGGCCCCAAGCGTTCATACAATATTCACAAGAGCACGCCACTCCACGACTTGTAGCACAGCGTCTGTTAATAGGATGGATAATGAGTCGGATGGAAAAGGTAATTTATGGTACCATTACAACATATTCTAGTAGATAGTGAAGAAAACCACGAATGATCCCCAGGATAGTCTTGTCTTCGGGCGGTTGTTAACCCGGTGGCTTCCGAATGCAAATCAGCAGTGCCAACCACTAGACAACTACGTTAGGTGGCCCAGGAAGGCAAGTGCGAGGCGGTTTGCATGCGGAACAGTTAGAAAAGATTAGAAGTTCGACTCCCTGCTGAAACACGGGAAGACAGAACTGTTTAATGACCTCTGTATCAAAGAGACAACGCCCACTAAGTTGGAAATCTCGCCAGATAGACACAAGCTCCAAGCAAGACTCTGAAACGTTGGTTAACATCGACCAGACTACACAGCGCAATAACCCAGAAGACGGATATCTTCAAGATCAAGGATTGGTCAAAACTCTGTTCCATGTGAAAGTTCAGATACCAAGCACCCACTATTTTCTCTC
>NW_019059587.1:819926-844054 GCF_000696155.1 Zootermopsis nevadensis | reverse complement strand
CCCCCACAAACCGTGCCCTCAGGCTTTTGTACCCCGATGTCACACTTTAGTAACGTAAAAATATTTTCCAGATTGACTTGCAGCTGACTGGTTTTGCTAACTTCACGGCTTTGAAGAAGAGGATTCCTGGACTCAAGACGGAGGTAGCGTTGGGAGGATGGGCAGAGGGAGGAAGGAAGTATTCCGGGCTAGTATCCGTCAAAGAAAGGCGTGACTCTTTCATCGCTAGTGTAGTAGGTAAGAAAGAACACGCAATATTCACGGAAGCGAAGTGGGTGGGAGAACAACCAGGGGTAATTTGACGTGTGGAAATCCCACATCATGGAGTAAGACCGAAGCATTCTAATGACAACTACGTGTTTTAGTAAAAAAACAAATACAATTAGAATTTACACCTACGCGCGTGTAACACTTCGTGAGCCGATAAATGACTTACGATACCTCTTACGCTAAAAAATGTCGAGGACCTAGTGGTCTCGGGCCGGATGTGACCCGCGGGCCACCAGCTGTACCACGCAGGAAGCTTAACATGTTTTATTTCGCGCAGATTTCATGAACCAATACGGATTCGACGGATTTGATCTGGACTGGGAATACCCTGGAGCTGCGGACCGGGGTGGCAGTTACTCCGATAAAAACAATCTCTTCTTCTTCGTCGAGGAGTTAAGGACGGCTTTCGAAAAAGTCGGCAAAGGCTGGGAGATAACCATGGCCGTACCACTTGCCAAATTCAGACTCCAAGACGGCTACCATGTTCCTGACCTCTGCGAGTGAGTGTGGCCACTTTACAGCAAATTTGGTTTGTAGGCCATAACAACGCATTGTCAATTAATTTCAACTCCCGCTAGCCGTGATGATTACTGGTATAAACTGACCGACGTTTCGGAGGTGCTTACTGCTTCCATCATCAGGGCTATGATTAACTCACCGCTTTGAGACGACGGTCAGTTTCTGTTAGACTGTCCCAGGAGGCAGTCAACGACATACTCGCCTGTAATCGCAGCGCGAACTGATCCTAATTCGTGGCAAAATATGGAGACAGCAGTTTCCTCTGAAATGTTAACCACCAACATGACTATACAGCGTCACAAACCATACGGACAAAATAGAAATCTTAGCATCGCGAAGGCTCATTTAAACGCATACAAAAGAAATGTGATATATATTTTTTTTTCAGACTGGTGGACGCTATCCATGTTATGTCGTACGATTTAAGAGGAAACTGGGCCGGATTTGCTGACGTGCACAGCCCTTTGTATAAGAGACCGACTGACCAGTGGGCATATGAGGCTCTGAACGTAGTAAGTAACCAAGTAACCTTCAAACTTAAAGATTTAATTACATTATAAAAATAGCTAGTAAAATATATCAAAGTTAAACTATTTATGAAAGACCATATAATACGAAAATTTCAATTTAAAAAAGTTTTCTTTCTTTAAATGAGTTAACAGAGTGAAGTTTTACGTAAGTAAAAAAAAAAAATACGCTGATCTTGAATTTAACACTCACTTTGAATAATTAAAGGTTTCTGAAACAGCACATAACGATTCAAAAGAGAAAAATTTCATGACCTTTTAACCTGGAATCTGATTCAGGTAGGCATAATGTAAGATATTCTACTTTTTACATTTTTATTTTGAAAAACAAAAGTCTTGTCATTTATTACTGCTCTATGGATCTTTAGAAATCAGCTGCTATTATTATTATTATTATTATTATTATATGAATTGTTTAATTGGTCCACAAGCAGCCAAAAATTATTATTATTATTATTATTATTATTATTATTTACACATTGATTTTGTGAAAAATTACTCAAATTTATGTAAGACTGTCAACGTACTATTCAGATATTTAATCTGTTCTTTTCAGAACGACGGACTCCAGTTGTGGGTGAATTCGGGATGCCCACCGGATAAGCTTGTGGTGGGAGTCCCGTTCTATGGACGTACCTTCACGCTTAGCCAAGGAAGTAACAACTACAATATTGGCACGTACATTAACAAGGAAGCTGGTGGCGGTGACCCTGGTCCTTACACTCAAGCACAAGGATTCCTGGCTTATTACGAGGTAAATATCACATCTGACGTTCATACACTTTCAGGGGTTGCATTCAATGAACTTTGTACATCTAAATTTATCGGATGGTGGGGGCAGATTCAGTTATTTCGAAGTGAAAATGTGAGTAATACTGTTCTGAGTTAGTCCTCAGATATTTTATAAGATGGCAGTTTAAACATTCGGTACGACTTTATTCTGAAACGCGTATTGCTACAGACGGATAAAAGTAAGTTGCCCACTCGTCCCACAGCTAGCAAACCTTATATTGAGCGAAGCGACTGTGCGTACGTGATAGAGCAATGACGTAGCATGGCGCATGCACTAACGGTACTTCCCGCGTTCTCACAGTAGCATCGTTGCAGCTGTTGAAGATGGAGGTTCTTAGATAGTCTCCACACATATGTGACGTGTTTCGAAAACTTACAAAGACTCTACACGATGATTCTGTGTTTCAGATCTGTAAATATCTCCAAGATGATCCTGAATGGGTAAAGAATTACGATGACATTGGGAAGTGCCCTTACGCTTACAAAGGTCTGTATATATAAATTAAACTTCTCGTGTTCCTATAATAACTGTGAAGGAATTATTTTAAACACGTGATTAAAAAAAACCCATTACTGTTCCTAAATCAGGAACCCAGTGGGTTGGTTACGAGGACGCAGCCAGCGTCCAGATAAAGATGGACTTCATAAAGGAGCGAGGGTACCTTGGTGCTATGACCTGGGCTATTGACATGGATGATTTCCAAGGCCTCTGTGGGCCCAAAAATCCGCTTATTACCGTTATGCACAACGGCATGAAAGACTACATTGTCCCAACACCTCACGTTTCTACAACAGCTCGGGTACGTACCTCGTTTCTTTATCAGACTAAGTTAGTTTATTTAAAGACGATTTTTAAATTCAACAAATTATATCCACACAATGGTTAGCGTATTACATTACACTGAGCAAAAATATCAAAATTACAACACAACAGTATATATTCTTCAAATAAAACCAACATGTTTCGACTCTTTAAGTGACCATCATCAGGGTTATTTACAGTATAATTAACTTTGTGAACTAAAAGGAATCTTCATTCCACATTTACTTCTCTCGAAAACCACTTCATTGGAGATTATTCTGAATTTATTAAAACCAGAATATGACATCTGAATTTCTCACAGCTGTAAATATGTCGAATTCTGTCTTATGATTAATAACGACATGTAGACATGTGTGTAGGTACCGACTGTATTCAGCCCTGAATATAAAAGCAGCATGTTCCTCTCAAACGTTAAAATCTACCTAAAAATCTACACGGTTTTTCCCCCCCAGAAGACGAACACTGACAACTAAAATATATTCTGAAATATTATCATAAGACTCTTTCGAAAGCTTGAAAGAAGACATGTTTTGTTTACAGCCTGAGTGGGATAGGCCACCCAGTACCACACCATCTGGTGGTTCAGCTACCACACCAAAAGCCGCTGCTGCTACTACTACTACTACTACTACTACTACTACTACTACTACTACTACTACTACTACTACTACTACTACTACCACACCAAAGGGCACTACTGCCTCCACCATCACACCAGAACTCACTACTGCATCAACCAATACACAGACTACGACACAAGCTCCAAGTACACAAGGACCTGTCCCTGGAGACGAACCCGATTGCTCTAATGCAGATTATCTACCGGCTGTTCAGTGCGATAAGGTAAAATACCGACCAAGAAAATAGTCCATTAAAATGTGTTGTTTATATGTGTTTTAATTCGTAACATTTATTATATTTTTATGACACAGTGATCAAAATAAAATTCCATGACATTTTGTAACAGATATTGTATTTATTTTGAATGTGAAAAGCTCTGAAATAAACAAACACTAAATATTTTTAAATTTTCTGTTCCTAGGTCAGTGTATCAAACGATCTATTCAAAACGAGAATACATATAATATGAATCATTCATGTTATGTTGTTTAATTATTAGGCTAAGGTTCATATTAACATGGCTTAGCTCTGAAAGGTGAAGTAAAATTGCCATGAAGACGTATGGAGGCGTGGAATTAAAGCTCCATGCATTCTTAACCTCTGTCAGCTAACACGCAGGACTCCTACTACCAGGGAAACAGCGCCTTGTATATAAAGTAGTTTTTTATGGCCCTTTGTTATATTATCTGCTCACAATAAATCGATTCTCAACATCCGGACTCCTTTCAGTATGCAATGTACACGCGATATTCAAGAACGGACTATATTATAGGGAGTAATAAGGTAATATATGTGAAAAACTGAGGACGACCTGTGTTATACAAACGAAAGTTAAATTAAAAATAATAGACGAGCAAATTGACAAAGTACGTTCACAGAGCTGAGAAGGCCTATTTTTAAACATCACGCAGAATAAAAAACATGGAGTAAATATGTCAATATATCGTGTTTCAGTTTTATCAATGCTCCTTTGGTAAAGCAATTCAACTGTCGTGCCAAGGTGGAACTGTCTGGAACCAAGTACTCAAGGTCTGCGATTGGCCTGAACACTCTTCTCGAGCTGAGTGCCAAAATGCCGGAAACGAATTGTAAATCGAAACACGGATGAGAATTTCCCACACGTAACAATTGCTCAAAACAATGTAAATAAACCAAAACATTAAACATTTCAGGTATACCAAAATAATAAACATATAGATTAGAATGCTTGTATACATATCTGCTTCATTAAACTGTTATTAGCAAGTATATATATTTTCTCTTTCATAACGCATCATTTGTCCACGAAAATGCGACTATTTTCATTCTCAAAATTCCCACATGCGAGCCATTCAACATTAAGAAGACGAGAGAGGGGTATAACCAGCGATAGTACCATATACCGCTTCTTACTCTAAAATGTCTCCAGAAACAATTCACTCTGATGGTGGAGGCAGTATGCACCTCTGAAATGTCCCGCCAATTGTTACGCGACTACACGGTGCAATTTCCCAGACGACAGCCACCATGACAACCTGAAATTAAATTTAATCTTCCACCACCAACGCCAAATAATGTTTTAAATAAAATGGGCAAAACAGGTTTAAGAAGCTTAGCTTCGATATGATCTATAATGACAAGATCAATCTGAAATACGCAGATTAAGGAAACTTCCTGTAAAAAGTTTAACATTCCACCTGCTTATTTTGATATACCAGTATAAGTTTTCAAGAATGGAACGTTTTAAAACAATTACATTATTGTCGGTGTATGGTCTGAAGATGGAGGCAGCATGTTCCTACCGAGTTACACGCCATTACGTTCCAGAAGGGCAATATCGATACATTCCCGTTATTTATCACCGTGAAAATCTCAAATATTAATTACAACTACTCGAAGATCTTATGTTCATTTTATTCGAAGACCTTGCGTCAATTTTAATCAATGCAAATATGTCACTGTTGCACTTATTACAGCCATTAATCAGCAAATACAGTTCATGTTCCATGACGCCATCTTGCGCCATATTAGATTTGTTCGGAACAGAAAAAAGAATTAAAATGAAGTTTTAATCGTACCTTTGGTGGATGTAGACAATTAGAAACTTGTCAGCTGTCTTCTAAAGTCAACACAGTATCTTCGGAAATGATAGAACAATGTTACAATACACATCAAATAATATTGCACTTGTGACACATACCAAGTAATGCTGCACAACGTTCGATTTCAACAGCATATTATGCACATTCTAACTTTCAAACAACAAGTTATAATAACCATAAGTAAGCTCACAAAACGAAATATAACACAAATTAAAATCATTCCCATCTGTGCATAATCACAATTTACTAAACAACACTGAAAATATTCAACCACGTGCAGCCATGATTATTCAACACGTTCATTCGCGATTAACCTTTCACTAAGCGGCAGTAGGAGTTAGGCCTACGTCGCCATAGGCTCACCAACTACCCTAACTTAGTTAGCTTTATCCCAGCGCAATCAGTGCTGTACTTGCTTTTTGCGGAGATTTTTGTAACTATATTAAAAAATAATTTAGAAATATATTTGCGGTCTCATAATAAATCTAAATATCAACAGCAAATAATTAATAATACACGAAACGCAATATCCAAATTATAGTCACAGATCTTATTATTAACTTCATATAAATTAGACGAGAATTATATCAAACCAATCGATCGAGAATAATCAGCGATATCTTTAAATCGATAGTAAGACGACTCAATACTCGTCACAATGACTTCACTACAGGAACTACGATTGTCCATTATGCAAACTAAAACTATGCTAAAGATTAACGTAATAATTGCTACATTCCTATGTTCAAAAACACATTTTAAATCTGTGACGTCCCCAACTTAGTACGCCATAACGTATACAAGGGCATTTTACCCTCCCCTGTAAACGGGTGCGAGTCACTAACTCCACCCCCTACGATTGTCCATTATGCAAACTAAAAACACTAAAACTATGCTAAAGACTAACGTAATAATTGCTACATTCCTATGTTCAAAAACACATTTTAAAATCTGTGATGTCCCCAACTTAGTACGCCATAACAACGTATACAAGCGCATTTTACCCTCCCCTGTAAACGGGTGCTTGTCACTAACTCCACCCCTACACCCATCACCATATACCATGAATCGAATACTGACCTACAGCAGTAAACATACTAGTAACTTAACGCCGTGGACTAACAGAACCTAACTTCTAACGGCATGCAGTAATCCTTGTTCAGAACTTTATCGTACATCGCAAACCAAGAAATACAATGCCGTCTACAAATATTCCAAAACTCATGCCATTTTCCATTAATTTGGTCAATCGGAAGAATTTTTTAAAGTCTGGGACCCTGTGTAACATTTCATAACATGCCAGTTTTTCATTGCAAGGAATTTAGCCCCTTACATAACCTCAAACCTGGAGTATCAGTCCTTGTCAGCTGTCTGCCAACTACTTATTCAATATAACTATTTGTAACTTCATCCAGAGGATACCCTTTCCATCTCCAATCTGAAAATGCACTACATCATCATGACAAATAAACCCATTTAAGATTCTGACTTCCATCAAGAGCTTTACGATCATATGAAATATGACATCCCAAATTTTGTACTGTATTTAATTTCTTACCAACTATCAGCTGATCTTGACTTTTTCTTCAGTATGACTGCACAGCTGTGGGAAGAATGGGGCAGGGATTTTCAAAAAAGTATTAAGGCTCATAAATCATACAGTACATATATATATATATATATATAGCAATACATTATTAAAAAAAAATTCAGTACATTCAAGTGACAAGACACTGACAGTCACCTCTAAATATGATAAAAAAATTCTCATAATTTATAACAAATTGGCAGATGGAAAATTAATCAAGGTGGTATAAATGATAAAATTTAATAAATGCAGGATTTTTATAATGACCAATACAGAATCTTTCCCCCAAAAAGTACCATACATAAGTTATCTTGGCAGTCGCCTTAGTTGCCATCTTGTCTGTCCAGCTGCGGCAAATCGTGCAAACACGCCTTCTGCCGACCTCAGAGAAAATTTTCTTCATCCGCTCTGATCTTCATTATTCATCTCTCACTTAGTTACTAAGATGACCTTGAAATACATTATACTCAGAAAAGTGAATAAATGTTTACCTTACGATGACTTTAATAAACTTATATGGAGTTTCAGAAATACAGGTACATATCAGATCATAACATAAAACATAATTAATAATTCAAGACGATTTACGAGAAACAAATCATAAAAAACAAAGCGACCAAAAAAAATCATTACACAAACAAAAAAATTTCATCTTCAAAATTAAATAAAAGAATATTTGTTTCTCATAAATGTAATACACAGCTAACACGGCCCACAGCTCCGTAGGCCTCAAATTCATTAAATCAGTAAGGGTCACGTAAATATGTACAACATGAAATGTAAAAAATGACCCAACTAAATATCATTTCACAGTCTCATAAGAAGGAAACAGTTCAGGGTTTAGAAAATCCATTCACAGATTTGGTTTTTATAGACTACCTCAACACTACAGTCCCCGAGAGTTGACTAATCCCTGTGATGTATGCAGCCTGGAAAATCACGTGCTGAATTACTATCAGATCGAAAAACATCGTAATCATTCTCATCTGACACAAACTTTACAGGCAATAATTCATAAATCTAGAAATATTATAAATTTATAATATATGAATATCAGTATTAAAACCAGCAGAAATCAACAAACGTGTCAGAAATATCTTTGCACCGATGATCAACGATCTTCACTCATAAACAGACCGCGGAAGGATAACGCACGTGCGCATCACTTGCATATCAGCTCGTCCACATCACAGGCATTTACTTAATTCCTAACGACTGCGGGCACAATGATCAGGCAGTCCGAGACCAAGACCAGTTCAATTTCAGAGCACCAAAAATATCGCCAGCGGACGGCGTCTCACACGGTTCGTGACGTGATGGGACGAGGCCACAAAAACCGGGACAAGTCTGCGATCCCAAGACAGAGAAAAAAGAAGCGAACATCTGGAGCCTGAACACCCAAAAACATTCTGAATATATTTGCAATGTATAAGCTAGCTTTGGCAGGACGCGACAGGTTTCTCAACGCTGTTTGAAGCAATATACAAATATCATTTTAGTGTAAACCATTCATACCCAAACCATATGTGACTAAACACTAACAACTTCATTAACCATCCAAATACATTACTGCGTACAGCAAGTATCTTGCTTCATCAATAAAAATTTATGCTATTACAATATAATATTAATAATAAAGCTGTACGTTCAGATATTATCCTCAACACTTCCCTCCAATACACGATTAAATTCAAGACGCGCGGTATCAATAAACTTTTAAAGAGAGATGACAATATTAAAAAGTTATGATAAGAAATTAATCTCATGTTTTGTGCTCGAACATGAATGTTTACGGGATTTGAAATCTCGGCAGTCGTACGGGAAGCACGCAGTTTACTATTACATGTTCACACTTATAATTCCATTACAAAGAATTTTTTTATGCCACGCTGGTTTATGACGCAAGATAAATTACGGGCGAAACATCTGAGAACACACACACAAAAACATCTATTACTTAACCGAGAATTAAGACTAATAATTTCAAAAACCGAGAATGCTCGTCCCTTAAATCAATAATCATTACATTTTAATACTATTGCTTAATCCGACAAAGCGGTCCATAATCTGATACAAAAAAGCAACCATCTTGTGTTCTCTGTTTTGATACAAGTTAAAAACGAAGAATTAAAATTCACGGAGTAAGAAATTCAATTACTTCGTGGAAATCTTTTACACGAAACAGATTCTACATATATTATTACACATAAACCCAACCTGTAAACAAACAGATGATTCAGATACCGTAGTTTAATGATCACGTGTCAGCAGCCGCCATTTCACATTTTCCATCATCAAGAATATATAAACGCTAAACCATAAATTTTAAATAAAATATGTTTTATATCACAAAATTTATTTAGCAGAGTCTGGGAATATAAAAAAAAATATCCCCAGAAAATTACTACTCATTCTAGACATGGATTTATAATTTTTTTTTACAACAATTAAATTGCAATTAAACTGACAGAATCGATTATACAAAAAATTACCGAAATATTTATAGGCCTATAATTTTGTATTTTTTATAACAACTACGAAGACTAGACCATTTTAAACAAATTTTCATATTAGGAACACGAAAGAGTCGCCGTTCTAATAATAGGTTTCGACTGAATTTGGAATAAATCCCGCAGCCGGCTCTCACGACTTCATAAGCCCTGCAAAGTTCTGGGATAAAAACTTATGGTTTTGAAGATAAAAAAAAATTAAAACAACAAAAATAACTTTAAGAATGTTTTGGTCTTTAGAGTACCTTTCAAAAAATTTAAATTTAAATTTCATGTAAGTGCCAAAAGAAGGAGTTTACGAAGTACGTTCTGCGTAAATTTTACTGTTTGAAGACTTCGCGCAGAACAGGATAATAAAAAACATCCTTACACATAAACGGTACAAAACGTAGATCTCGAAAAACGTAAGAAAACTTCAGTTCCTATTCCAAAAACGAAAGAGCGACCGACCTCTTCCAATAAGAAAATAGCAAATTTTATACGGCGAGACTAGAGCGAACAGAACATCCGCCACATTACAGAAGCAAATGGGCCTGTCCAGTAGATATAATTTTTCACAACAAAGAACGGGAATTAGACACAAATAAATAAAACCAAAACTGCAAGGTTATGAACATTTCGTGCAAATTTGATATCATCTTCGTCGTCAGCAATTCAATTCAGCTGGAAGTAAACATTCTTCACAAAAAATAACCTACTTATGACAACATCCATAAAAAAAAGCAGGATAATTTTTTTTAAAAAAAGTGCAGAATGAACAAGAAGATGCTAAATACATGTAACCGAGACAATTTTAAAAAAGAGCGCATGTTGCGATCAAAATCTATTTTTAAACATGACAATTCATTACCCCCCCCAAAAGTGCCTCAAAACACGCTTTATAACCCGAGTTCTGAAATGTGAGATTCACTTTTTTTTTCCACAGGCCTTGAATATATTTAAACCATCAACTCGTGTTTAATTGAAGGTAAGTACCTCAACTAATTCAAGATCTCAAATACCAAAATGTAATACAAACGCCGCAAGAAATTAATAATATAAGAGATGCTACCTGTAAAGCGGCCCATCCACGTACGAGCCTGACTCGGATATATTTCACCACACATGCATAACAGACTCGGCTCGTGACCCCCCACCCACAAACGAGTCTGGATCGACGGAACCCGAGCCGAGCCGGACTCGCACGTGGATGGGCCGCTTAAGAAAATACATTAATTGCATTTATATCAATACAGATCAGAATTTTTGTTCTTACTGAATTCAGAGTGAATGATTAAATACGCTTTGCAAGAAAAAATTCACGACTGCTGTCAATATCAGTATTATATAATATAGGGCATTCTAATATCCACAGGAATAAACGTACGAAGAAATTAAATAAACGGTCATCGATGATACGCGCAATATTTCTCAAGTAAATAACCCAAAAATGGATGTTACGAGTATCATGATAAAGAGCCCGAATATTTACCCCGCTACGCATTACTAATAATTTCTTTACCCTGAAAATATACTTGCCATATCAGCACAGTGTAAACCTCACTTCGTACACGTACTTTGGCACCACGTAATTGTTCGCTACATTTACGTCACCCAACAAAGACCAGAATATCAAAAGACACTTACTTAATCACAGACACTAAAAATGATTTAACAATTATAATTGCAATATTGCAACCTAGGAGCCTCATTATCCCCAGGGCCAATTTTCTGACGGCCGTCTAACGGGCCGTCCACCACAGAAATGTTACCTGATTCTTCGCTAATTGTCGAAAGCCCAGTTGCCGTGACACCCCCCATAATAACTTTCTTCTGTGGTCCATTTGAAAGGGGACAGTCCGGACAAACATCTGGGAAGGCGTAATCACCGAACTCTGTATGTAAGGAAGTGAATTCAGACACGTAAGGAAGACGTGGAATGCCGTTCATCCTGGAAACTTCTTGTTCGGAAGGTATGAACATCCGCTGATATTGGTGGTATCCTCGAATTGAAGAAGATACAGAATCTGTTGTGCCATCCTGAAATAAAAATCAATAACCAGTTTTGTTTTACGAAATAAAATAATAATAAAAAAAATAACAAGAAATTACTGTAACAAATAAACTGTACTTTCGTTAAGTTCACAAAGTCATTATGGAGCATATTTTAATTCATTTGGTTCGTATTATAAATACTGGGATACTGGGAACGACCCGTTCTTCAAGTGCCTGAGCACTGCGGGTCCCAACTTTTTCGTTGGCTCGATCTATAGACATTCGGTAGGATTCCTTGGACGAGGGATTGGCCCGTCGTGAGGCCTCTACCTGTACAAAGGACAGCACGACAACACAGAAAGACGCGCACAGACATCCATGGCTTGAGTGGGATTCGAACCCACGGTCCCAGCGACCAAGTGGCACAAGGCCCACGCCTCAGATCGCGCGGCCACTGCGGACCCCTGTATTATAAATAACTACCTCAAATCAAAACTTGTCCAAAAATAGGCAGTCCCTAACTGGAATAGTCTGTTACTTCTGTCATAACACGAGATTAAATTTTTGTTAATACAAGACAATGTTATTCATTGACGCATGAAGCAGTTAGTGTTATTATTTGTTATGAGGACCAAATTAATTTCAATGTCATAGAAGATGAGAGGCTACCACGAATCCCGTCCCAGTCCAGTTTCCTCCATCCGAAGTAACCAGGACTTGTACTTACATAAATTTTATCCTTTTTATCCCGGCCACAAGAATACCTGCGGTGAAAATACGCATATAATCCTGACTAACCTCTTGCCTTCTCACTCAGAAGACACAAAGAAAACCATGCACATATTCCCATGTTAGTTGTGAAACATCTCACCAGGTTGTATCTGCTAGCAAGGGCTACCTCTGAATTTCGTGTGTCCCCTTCAACAGGTTGAAACACCCACAGGATTGTCCACGTGGGAACAAGAAACTTGGCAACCATGAACACAGCGATAATTAATGAGTAGAAGAATTGAGTATGAGCAAAGAGAGAGCTACATCCATCCTTCTCTGAGCCAACTGAAACAAAACATTAACAGTACTTAAATGCGCCCAGCCCAATCACGGCAAGATCGTCACGGAACGCTTGACCATTATCATCCAAGCATCAATGGGAAACAATTTAATCGACCAATGTTATTCAAGAACTTTTTATGACTCAACATGATAACTGGACAACTCTACACAAATTCAATGATAATTAGACAAATTTACAGAAATTCAATGATAATTAGACAAATTTACAAGAATTCAATGATAATTAGACAAATTTACAAGAATTCAATGATAATTAGACAAATTTACAAGAATTCAATGATAATTAGACAAATTTACAAGAATTCAATGATAATTAGACAAATTTACAAGAATTCAATGATAATTAGACAAATTTACAAGAATTCAATGATAATTAGACAAATTTACAAGAATTCAATGATAATTAGACAAATTTACACAAATTCAATAAGGTTACTATGGGAAAGTCTTTATTATAAACTTAAAGAAATAAATATTACAAAAAAAAACACTTACAAAACCTAGTTATTGCATCAAATGCTACCGCAAGAAGCGCTGAGAATTCGTAGACTATAATGACGCTCCAAAGATCTCTTCTCTGTGAACTCTTAAAGGAGGCCAAGGAAGAAACACCTTCAGTTCTATAAGTGACACAGATACCGGCCACCGCAAAAAGTTGAACTATCGAAAAGTCTGCTATAGACAGCATGAACCAATACGGACCTGTAAAACACGCACCAACTGGTAAAAGACAGACAACAAAGTGATTTGATTATTAATCATTCTTACGGTTCTTGGCACGTATTATACGTGATTAAAAAGAAACTATGAGAACTAAAATAAATTATCTGGCAAATAAAACATGAGTGGAAAGTATTTTTGTGTATTTTCATACCCTATGATATTTAAGTTAATTTATTTCAGACACAAATTAATTGTATTTCTTTCATCTTAAGCATGCCGTGCTGACTCTCGTGACATATGCGTGCTGAAACGTACAACAGAGCAACAATACTGTTAAGAAAATTAATTACATGAAAATGCATACATAAATCTTTCATTTTTAAATGATTAAACATTTCATATCAAAAATACCAGGGATAGGAAAACTATGAGAGTGACAGTTTTTGTGATCTGGAAATAAAACATAAATATTAACGTTCCTTAATTTCTTTCATTCATTTCACCTTCTGTTACACTCCCATGGCTAAATAAGACCTGCAAATTTAAATAATAAAGCATGATGTCTATTAATGAGAGATAAATATTTGTGAAAGGTTCACAAATAAAAATAACGAGAGACGTGGCATGACTAAAAACATTTGAAATAAAAAAAAACTCCACAAGTAACACTGCAAAATCTATGTGCGAATCAAATCACTCTACTAATGAAAAGGACTAGAAACCAGGAAGAAATTTTCAAATGTCATTTCAAAAGTATAAATAGTATATTCCTTCTTCACGACATAACTCTGGTTCCATAAAAAAAAAAATTGGCCACACACACAAATTCTGATCCGTGAAAGTTCTAAAACACCGTGACTTACGCATGCACTCGGTCCACGTTCCTGTCACATCGACCATACCCATTAGTGCTACAGTAGTGCAGTAGAGTATGTAGAGACACAGCACAGGATTGATCAAATGCTGAACTATGTCTTCTCGATGGAGGGTCCTTGCTGCGAGTGACCAATGTAGATGGCAGATAATTGTAAACTGTAAGAGCTTTAAGAAACAAGCCGTGAAATCCAACTGCGGGTATAAGCTGCCTGCCATGAAACTAGCACCACTGAAATAAAACAAAGTCAAAGTACAGGGAACACGGTACTCAGTAATTACCAACATACAACATTAATATCATTACAGCGGACTTTAGAGATAGGTAGCTCAGTCAGTACGGCGACTGGCTACGAGCTGGGCGATCGCATTCGATCTGCGACAGACGCAGAGGATTTTCTTCTAGTCTGTGCATCCAGACCGACTCTGGGGCACACCCAGCCTCGTGCCCAATGGGTACCGAGGTCCTTTCCTGGGAGGTAAAGCATGAATAGGGCATGCTGCTGACCACTCACCCCCATCTAGTGCCAAGGTTGAAAATGAGTAGGAGCTATATCTTCTCTACCAAAAGTGCCAACATTGGCATGTAACTGGATGGCTTTAATTTAAGACAATATTGAACAGATAATGTGAGAATAAACAAACACAGACTCATTTCAGATTTTTAAGTCTGTATTAACATTAGCATCATGTCAGACACTTGTACGGTATGCATAGGCAAACTTTAAAACAAAATTATTAGATACTTTGCCTTAGGGTTTTCGGCACACGATCTGTGCGGTGGATGCAAAATAATTCTGAGCTTCGCTGACTGTTAAAGACAGATATATGCAAGGGAGGGGAAAACCATGAATTGATAGCACGTCAGTCCTTCCTTGTAACATCTGATGTAAAATTATTAGACTGTAGAAGTGCGGGTTAAGGCATATGTCTGAATTGAAAATGTTTTATATGTCACTTGGTTCATAAAACACAGTACAATGAAAAAGTCAGTGTACCAAAATTCCACTGAATAAGTTGAAATTATAAGGGAGGGGAAAAAAATTCTGTGCATGTATACATCTTCTCTTCCACTCTTACTGTGACATAGCTCAGACTCAGTTATCTTGCATCCACTGTATGTATTCTATATAAACATGCAGGCAGCTTTAAGCTTCTGAAAGTTTCTTTCTTCAAAATACCAATGACCATGTCTCAACAAAAACAGGATTCAGAGCTCTCAATGCTAATCCAGGAGCATGAAATTATTAAATGTGTAATTTAAGTACAATAAATTCATATCTCTTAATGGGAAATGTATTTTAACCACAACAAATAAAATGGAAGAATTCTGCATTACACTTTTGTATTATGTGACTGTTACTGATAAAAAATAAACACACCCATGAACATCACAGATTAAAGTGAAAGGTATGAAATTTTCACTTACCACACCAGGCATTCAACAGCAGACACATAGAAGATGGCATAATGATGCATTTGTGGGTGTCTATAAACATGATATTTGACAATCTTCAAAATAACAAATATCAATGTAATAGCTGCTGCCACTGTCAATACACTTGTGCGAACACATGCCAAAGTGTCAAAAGGATCGAAACACCCCTTATTCGCAACATCAAGAGTATCATTACCAAATTTTCGACCTCTTGCCAGCATTATGGACTTTGTAAGTGACCTGTAAATGAAAAGGTGAAAAGTAGGATACGCATAAAGAGTCGCTTAACATGCCACAACTTTCTCCTACTGTTCATCACACTCGTTAAAACTCATGCTCGCTTAACATGCCACAACTTTCTCCTATTGTTCATCACACTCGTTAAAAATCATGTGACAAATAACTCCATATCATAACTGAAAACGTTCTTTATACTAAACAATTAAATTACTGTATCAGAGAACCAAGAAACCTTCAAGAAAAAATACGTACTTTATATATTATATTAACTAAAGTTTCATCTTTGTAATACAGAACTTGAAAACACAATATATATTTCACACATAATATGAACAACTTTCAATTTCCTACGTTTACTTCACTGAAATACTTCAAATTATTCCGTACAAAACTGCAAACGTTCGATGTCAGCCATGATCGGTTGTTGTTCAACGTCACATCCATCCTCGAACTTCAAACCGGAAATCAACTAGTGCCATCTATAACAGGAAGACCGCCAAATTCAAATTAAATTAAATTTGAGGTTAGTACATATAAAATACGTGCAGACAGATATCGCAACAGAAGTCACGCTCGCTAAAGTTGCGTTACGTTGTATTCATGCGTAGATAATCACGCGAAACGACACCATTATCATTACATCTCTCGACTTGAGGCAACTCTCTCTTTGCTATATTGAGTGCAAAAATAACTATGTATTCGTAACCTGTGGCATAACGCGCGCACACAATTTCATTAATTTATATCCAGCGATTCTATATTCATAAAATGTGTGCTGACGGATGTAAAGGGGATAGCTTATTTAACGACGCTTTTCCAGTAGCTGATTATACAGCGTCGAATAAGGATGACAGTGAAAAATGAATTGGAAAGGATGTGGAAGGAAGGTGTCGTGGCGTAATTTAAGGTACTATCCCAGAAATTGCCGGGAATGCCTAAGGAAAACCACAACAGAATACGAACCAGGAATGTAAACTATTTGACCACGCACGTTTTAAAAGTACATGTGCTCAGATCCATGGATATGTACTTCTTCAGACATACGAACTGCAGCATACGATGATTATATAAAAAAATCCTTTTGAAGAATATAAACAAGGCATAAATCATAGACAGCAGGTCAGGTTTGGGTACAAATCAGAATGTAATATTGAAACATCAGGTTTAAAGTTGATATCACAGTTTGAATATTTATCAAAACATTAAATTATAATTCTTAAACAAGTGAGTGGAAGAGGTAATTCATAGAAATATAATTTTATTAAATTAAGTAAAAATTACATGTTGTCTCGACTTCCCACTCTCCTGTGAAATGCTCTGTTAGCAGAGAGTGTGAAGAGGTCGCTGAGTGTTTCGACATGAGGAGATGAAGAGCTGACACTGAGTGGCCTTTGAAGTCGCCTTGGATCAACCACTGGAATAAGAAAAAAAAATCTGCATCATTACGTGCGACAATAAAAGTAACCAAATGCAATTAGCAGAGACACGTATCACTCACCGCTTGGCCTTCTCAGATGAGCAACGTCCAGTTCCCTCGAAGGTATCACAGGCTTTGGGTAACCACCTTCATATAGGCCCCTGTGCCCTAGATAGGGGGATACAACCCTTGCGACTAGGGATTCTAACTTAAGACGCTTCTCACTTGGGGGGTAGCACTCCATAACACTCTGAAAGGCGAAATTAAAGTTACGGGCGAGATAACTGAGGTCGTAGAATTTGTAGCAGATCCAAGTTGAGTCTGCATTAATTGTTCTTTTTTTTAAGAAATTATTCACGTCTTTATTTACATATAATCTGAGTCTGCATTAATTGTTCTTTTTTTTTAAAAATTTTAGTCACGTCTTTATTTACATATAATTTTCACGGATAATAAGTCTCACTAAAATACTGTAATGATCCACTGTGTTTGTCACTGATACCAGTAAGACTTACGTACCTACATTTATTCTGTGATATTTTTTGACAGTGATTACAGGAATTAAATACTATCTGGATTAGCGATTTCCCCAGTTCAGACCTCCAAAGATTAATTTGAAAATTCGAAATTCCGATCGAAAGCAACTTCTCTCCTACCTCCACTTCCGAAAGTCTTCCCATCTCTTCAACCTACATATGCCAGAAGGGCAAACGGGCACTGTCTGGGAACCTTCATAGCCTAAATTCTAACCTTTGCCCCCTCCCCGTTATATGTTCATTCTCTCATTACTTCCCCATTCCGACTTTCTGTTCACTCTGTCTCTCACTGGCTTCACGAATCCCGCGTATTCAACGAAATTCTGTTCAAGGTATTGGAACATAGTCCGACCTCTCTCTGGCCGGAAGCTGTACCTGCAATACAAGCAGCATCTGTTGGATTCCGGGCGGAACGCTACCTTCAGCATTCATTTCCTCCAGCAAGGGTTGAAGACGGTCCGACAGTTTCAGAAGCACGCAGTCACGAAACGCAACCAGGGTGGCTTGTCTGATGGACGTTCGTTGATTCTGAAACACATCAATGACCATACTCACTTACAGAAGTTTTATAAATCTGCCAAAAATTTACAGTTGCCTTTTAAAAATAATAAAGTATAAAATACTGGTGAGATGTCAGGTTCTCAGGGCGGCGAATATACAGACGGCTTTCTTCTGGAAGTCTTTCACCGACGTTTCAGAGTAGCTTACTGCCCTCATCATCATCATCGTCGTCTTGATGCTGAAGCCAGAAAACACCTCTGAAACGTCGTAAACTTCTACCGGGCAATCCGACGCAACATCCCAGAAAACAGAAATCTTCCTGTTTCTTTACCGATTTAACAGCGTCCGAGTTTTTTGCTGCAAAAGAATTCTGTTCCCGGACGTGTATCGCAGGCCCTGTTGCATAAGAGTCGGCAAGGAAGCCCCCACCTTGACGTGAATGAAGATGGCCTCGAGCGAAGGGAGGGCGTGGCAGTAGAAGTGCGTCCAGGCTGCGACGAGACTGGCGCTGAGGTCGGGAGAGGCCTGGTCAATTTCGTCTAGCAGGAGGCAGGCGGCAGCGGGAAGAAGTGTGTTCTGGTAGTACTCAAATATGAAGGCGCCGGCCTGCGAACGCTGAAGAACTTTGACGTCGTTATGAAGCGACATCAACTGCCCGCGGGAGAACGCGGGCCTCGTCTGCACACCCGCTCGACGCGGCTCTGCCTGCAACACAAGGCTCCAAATCAATGTCTTAACCCTCTGAAGCCTAGTGGTAATTATGTGTACCACCAACTTCAACAATTCTGCATTTTGCCCGAAGAATGTCTTTGCTGATTTCGTGAGATTCTCACTACATAAACAGCGATTATCTCCTTAAACAGCGATAACCAGTTGATATTCGTAATGGTGAAGTGTTGTGTTTTCTTCGCGGTACGGACTAAGGTTAAATCTATTTAAATAACATTTATGAATCCAGTCCGTACCGCAAAGAAAACACAACACTTCACCATTACGAATATCAACTGGTTATCGCTGTTTAAGGAAATAATCGGTGTTTACAAATGAGAATCATACGAAATCCATAAATACAAAATGCATTTACTGACTGTTAAAGCAGGTGGTACATATAGTTACCATTCGTCGATAAAGGGTTAATCACAGTAGTAAATTTGTAGCGCTTACCTTGAATCTGAGGGTCTCGTGTACTGCCGCCCGGAGTCGAACCCACTCCTGTCTGAACCGAGTGTCCCAGCTAGCAGCGAACCTGGCTTCAGCCCCAGGAGATGACGAATCGGGCGGAGCAGGAGAGGTTTCAACGAGACGAGTGAGAGAGAACCGAAACATGGGGTCCACAGTTCGAAGACTGAATTGCACTTCTCCCCTTGACACCGTAAATGTCGGCAAACGCTTTAACCGAGCGCGAGGTCCCGCCATCTTTGTAACCGTTCGTGGCTCACCCCTGTCCAGTTTTCAAACTTCACGTCACTTTAAACAAAGCATTTCTCGTAATTCTGCGTCAAATACAAAGTCCCTTTCGTCCGCACTCGGCGCAAAGTTCATACCACTGCCACAGAGCTGAAGGAATTTTACATTCATTACTACGCAGAAAGAATATCTTATTTGTTATTTATCGTTCTTTAATAGGCAGATTAGATTATATCGTCTCTAATGATGGGATTATTACTCAGTAATGAACTGGAAAGGATGCGTAAGGAAGCGGTCGTGACATGTTTTAAGATACATGCCTGGTATTTGCCTGGAGAGACTGAGAAACACGCGAAAATGTGTCCGAGACGAAATCTGCAAACAAACACAGTGCCCGCCCAGCAGCAGCACCAGCTTCGTACTCATACACATGGGCCCACTACACAACTCGACGCTACGGTGGATTTCCTTCGAATAATCGGTTCCTGCAATTCGTCCAGAACATTCCGTGGCACGGGTTTATCTCAGGAACTGGCATCGTCCTTGGATGCCGCATACGTAACACGCCTGTGGGGTTTCTCCGCATGTACGTGGTACAGACAGACCTATATATCTTGATGACCAATTAGCAGATACCGAATAATTTACATGCAGCATCCGCCAAAGTTCAACAAAAGTACGTATACATAACCCTCTCAAACCAGAAGATATTCTCTGCGTATTGGAGCAGAATACAGTATCGATACACGTCTGTCTTTTATTCTGGATGTACCTGGTTCAAGTCTCAACTGAGATACCGATCGTGGTTAGAGTTCGTGGTTTTCCTCAGTCCCTCCAGGTAAGAATATCTATAATTTCATTTCTCGTCGTAGATGTCCACCGCGTCTCATTTTACATCACACAGAAAAATCATTCCATTTTTTTTAAATTTTAGATAAAATCATTATGAATGAGCTTATCAATGGTATAAGCAGCTTCTTATAGCAACTACGTCAAGAATATATGAAGATTAGTGATCGATTTCATTACCTAGTCGTATTTAATCCCCCCCCCCAATCCGAAATGACCCAGCTGGCCTCGTTGGAAATGTGGCGATGGGTTCTTTACGTATCTGTCAGTAAACTGTAAAATTAGTGACTCTTAGAAATTCATGATGAATCATGTCTTACTTTTAGTACTGCATTCATTTTGACATTGAAACAAATGCATATTAATGTAAGTTAATTGTCCAAGAAACAGAGTTACCAGGCACGAATATCAACTACAAAAACGCTCTGCTCCACTCGGACGTGTTTCACAACATTTTGTTACAGTCTGGTAGAAGCACTAAGCTCGGTTACTGTGAAATTAAGAAATGTCGGTTTTAAGATAAGACGCGAGTATAAATCTTACAGCTGAATGTCGCTTAGCTTCCAACTATCGACTGGGACAGGTTATTCATAGGCTGAGGCAGCGAGCTGAAAATTACAAGTGGCAGGCTCGGCCAAGAGGAAATTTAACGTTATCAAGAATCATTAGAAGAGAAAGGACAGCTACGTCCGTTCATTTCAGCTGTTCACAATTCTCTTACGAGGCGAAGCGTAAAAACAAGTAGTTAGCTGCTTTAAAGTGTTCCTGAAAGCACTAGAAACGGACACAAACTGAACGCTCCGTTCTGTCAGCCAATGTCGATACTGCAAACAGCGCTGTGTCCCAAAATAATATTACAGATGTCTAATAGCTGACAGTGTCTGATAACCCAAGATTTTTTTAAAAAATCAAAAAAAAACATATCTTGCAATGGCTATTAGAAATAATTTGAGATAAAATCAAACTACTCAATTAAATGAGATGATAAAGTTGCGTCATATTGTGATAAATATATATTTGTTTAAATCTTGTCAGTCTAATCACAATAAAATTCCTATTAAATATTAAAATATTACTAACATTTAAATATTTAAAAATATATTAAATGATATTCTCTATCGAAATGTTCGATTTACATTAATCGAAGATTTAAACAAATAAACAAATACTCAATTAAAGTTTAAATAACTTCGACAAGGACAACCAGTCAAGGTGATGACAGGCTTTAAGGAATCGATGAAGTCATTTTAAAGGTTTAAAATGACGTTTAAGTGTTTGATAAAAAATATTAACGTAAGACAGGTATTTAAATTACTTACTAAATGTAAGAATAACTTTCGATCTGCTAATGGCTAAGTTAAGTAAGTAATTTAGTGACCTCCTCAATAAGGGGTTAAAATTTGATGAATTTAAATCGATGGGATTGCACCAGAATCATGCAGTAGCAATTTGGAACTTGGGAACCATCTCAGAATTTGCTAAAAGGACACCATCATGACAACCAGAACTCATAAATTAAAATTCAGTCCGTACCGCAAAGAAAACACAACACTTCACCATTACAAAGATCAACTGGTTAACGCTGTTTAATACAAAATAACGTTATATCAAGGAAATTGACTTGCGTAAAGTGATAATTAATACCGCAGCACGGAGCTACTTCAAAACACGCTCAGCAAGGCTAAAAATGCTCTGAAACATTAATTAATTACAGGGTGACCGAGAATACGCGTATCAAAATTTTTATAAGTATGGCTGTCTTCTGGGTTGTAGCGCAATGTAGTAAGTTTCCTACCAACTGAAAGACCATCAGGTTCAAAACTATGGACTCTGCTCCATGATGCTGTTTATTACGAATGACGTATCAAAGATTGACCTGAATAATTTACGTTAGATAAACAATATTCCAGAGCCTCAGATTATTAAACTGTCGATACCGATAACAATTACGTCCGATGCTTCATGAATATTTAACAATATTTATTGCGTTCCGCCATGTCGTAAGCAGACGTCATGTGATTTACATTTTCCACCCATGCGGAAGCAAGCATTCGTAACTTTCCCGCACGTGGACGTCAACTAACGTGGCATTTGGCTCAAAAAAAACGGAACATTGGAACTTTTGTTCCCTGACTTAATTAAGGTTCTTCATAAGCGTTGGGATTAGCACGCCAACATTTAGACAATCTCCACAGAAGAGTATCGTTCTCGATAAGCTGACTGTCGACAAGCTAATCAAAAAATCCCCCTTCACCCAACCGGTAGGAGTTTACAAGATCCCACCAGTGGACCCTGTTCTATACAGAACCAGTTGAATGAAGCCCAAACCCTCGAGAAATATTTATTTCTAATACCTTTTTAATAGTATCCTCCCATTTACTTCTACGTTCATGAAGAGATCTATTCCTTTAAAGATTCCCAGTTAAAATTCTGCACGCATTTATAAACGTTATGGCATTTCTGCAGTTACTCTGAGCAACACAAATTTCTGCCACGCGGAACCACGAATTACGTCACACGAGACGACAAGCTTTCGGCAAATAAATAAAACCTTTCTCACGAAGACGGTAGAAGGAATAAACTTGTATAAAAGATCACACGACACACAAACCACACTAATCAGATACCTCACACGAACATACAAGAATAAATAAATCACAGTGTTATCATTTGCGAACAGCGACGCGACCGCAATCCTCGGAGGACTTTCCAAACGCGAAGCACGGAACTTCCTGCGCTGTCGCCATCAAGTGTCGACAACCATAATGGCACATTTTCCTTCAACATTACGTCACTTACAAATTACATTCTGTCGCGGAGGCCTGTCTAATCACCTGACAGGGAAAAACTCCACTTCATGGCCACACTTCGGATATTTAAATTTTCTTATCTTATCTTAGACATGTTTAAAGTCGCATTTCATTACTTAGATTACGTTGCACACAGTGGAATAATATCGTAAATACTTAACTGGAAATTACGTGGAAGGATGTGGCAGCGGTCTACTACAAAACAATATCCCGGTATTAATCTTGAGACCCTCGAAATACCTGTCTTAATATCCGGTCTGTGGACAGAAATTTTAATCCGAGACAGCGGGAATGCTAACCACGCGACTGCGACGTTCGATACGAACTTGACGAGTATCTCCTCAGGCACGTCCATTTTCCTACTGATTTTATCAAACGTATCTAATATCAGATGTGACAAGCTGAAAACAGCAAATTATTTTTTCTGATAAAATTGTACTGCAATGGGGTCTCGAATGGACAAAATTTATTCATTTATTACTGAAAATAGGCTTTATCAAACTTCAATATGGCTGTCTTCTGAGTGATGAGGGCAATAAGTAGGAAGCCCTCGTCGCCCTGATGATGAAGGCAGCAAGAACCTCTAAAACACCTATAAACTTCTACTATAAATAC
>NW_019059587.1:804041-819634 GCF_000696155.1 Zootermopsis nevadensis | reverse complement strand
CATCCCACAAGACAGCCGTGTTTATAATCCTCGCCTTGAGAACCTGATATCTCACTTTACAACAATTTTTGAATAAACTTAAAGCAATTAGCAGTGTTTTAAACTAATATTCCTTACAAAATGTAGATAGTATTTTTTAGTCACATCGAAAATTAGTAATATTTGGAATCTAATTATTATTATAAATGACGAATTTATTAAATTTTCAATTTTTCAATTTCTTGTTACTTGTTTTATTGTTTTTATCACGTCTATAACACGTGCACATCCGGTGCACATTCCATCACAGCGAAACCGAGTAACTTGCTAGTCTTATTCCAACTGAAAGCATTTTATTGCTAAGCCAAGGACAACGAAAATTACTGCTGTGTCAAACCGTGATCACGTTACCTTACACAAACTCCGTGTTGCACAGACCTTCTCCAAAAGCTGACAGTCTCTCAGCTAGTCAACATATTCGCAATCCGAAAGTTCTTTGCGATGTTCGCAAAATCCCGCCACCGGTCCCTGTCCTCAGACAGTACACACACTTTAACTTCTATTACCTCACGATTCATTTTAATATTATCTATATTATTCAAAGGACCTAAGCTCTGATCAATAAATGTAACGAACAGCCAGCGATACGTGTTGAAACATTTTCTTCGTCTGCTAATTTTAACTTAGCTTTGATGCCTGTTATTTAAAACATGTGTTTTAAAATATTTTCTTCGATTATTTTAAATCAACTGCAAAATATAAAGAGACGAGATAGAGTTTTGGATTCGTAAGCAAGTGGTCATGGTTAAGACAATTCTTTTGTTTCACGCTGTACAAAGAATTACTACAAAAAAAAATATTTTTTTCGTAAATGTGTTACCGTACATCATTGTATACATGGCGTTAGTATTTCTCACGCTTCATAAATTCGTTCGCGCTCAATTGTTGATTTTATCGATTGCGGAAAATTAAAGTGTACGAGTTTTAGCCTCCATACCAGATTTCATCCAGATCCGACCAGCTGTTCTCGAATTGAATCATGTGGACAGACAGCCATGCACATCTCGCAAAGAAAACACAACAAACACTACAAAACGGGGAATTTCTTGATTAGCTGAGGAACTATCAGCTTCTCAAGAAACAGTGTTCAATTAACTTCGTTGGTATTTGGAGCTGGGAAGACAGTGACTTGACACTTGTGACAAAATCCAACATGAAACTTCCTGGAGCTGTAGTAAAGAGGGAATGGGGAGGAATTCTGGGACTTGTTTTACCTCAGACCCTCCCTGTTAGTTGGTGATCTCCATTGAATTGTTTCATCGGAAGCAACGATTTCATTTCAGCTCAGAATCACTATCAAAGAATCAAATCTATTCCTAGTCTGCCAACTGTGGGTTACTTTTATGCGATTGGGCAGCTTGAAAGACAGCATTCGTACTTAAAAGTATAAGTGGCATATGTCAAGGCCAAAATACTATTTTTATATAAACCTATAACAAGGCCGATAAGCTTAATCTTGTACACACTAGATGACACTTCGACATTCGCCATCTCAGGACATATTTTTCCAATTCAGTGTTTGCATTTCCCTCTATTATTTTAATTCATTTTAAACTCTTCTAATCAAACAGTTACATGACATAAAGGCTCGTGCAACTGAATCCAGCAACATTGTTTCAAAAAAAGTAATTAGTGTAACGTAATGGGTACTTTAGATAAATAAACTTTTAGCCTGGTTAATATTCGAAGCTTTGACTGTACACAGTGAAAGATGAACACTTCTTGCATAATAACACCCACTTCATCGCTCTGAAACGTCGGACAATTTCTACGAGACTACACGGTGCAGTATCCGATAAGACAGCCATTTCCGTTGTAGAACTGCATCGAGATGAATTTTCTTATCTTCCTGAATAGAGCTTAGATTATGATAATTTTAAAGTGTCTCGGTCGATTCGTTATAACTTAGAATTATGAAATTTCCGGGTTCGAATATCGATACTTAAAATTATCCGTGACTTTCCTCAACGCCTCTAGGAATAAATTCTAAAAAAAAAAAAAAAAGAGTCGAACACAGAATCAATCAACCCAGCGAAACCGTTTTGTACACATAAAACATCTGTCTACAATTCTATAACAAATTCAAAACTTATCATCATTTATGCAGTATCACCACAGCAACCGACATGTCCACTTCGATTAATGAATTCAAAACACAAGTCACAAATGAACGCACAGGGGCACAGTTAAGCAAGTCGTATCAGGCAAGACAGCGCTGTGGTCAGGTTGGACTTATGCCACTAATGCAGGCACACCTCTTAAGGACAGCTGTCTACTAAAAATCAAGAAGTCCCGGCACGTGTTGTAATAATAATTGTGGGATAGCCAAGTTGCCAAGTCGAACAATTGTAACCATTCTCAGTCCAAACGGAAATGATAAAACAGGGTAACACGAACAGACTTAACACTGGTGAGTTAACGGATTGAAGTACAAGTAGTAGGATTTGAGGCGATGATCGCCCTGATGATGGAGGCAGTATAACCTCCGAAACGTCGGTAAACATCGATCAGACTACACGGCGCAACAACCCAGAAGATAGAAATCTTCATACTCTGATGACGGAGGCAGTATGACCTCCGAAACGTCGGTAAACATCGATCAGACTACACGGCGCAACAACCCAGAAGATAGAAATCTTCATACTCTGATGACGGAGGCAGTATGACCTCCGAAACGTCGGTAAACATCGATCAGACTACACGGCGCAACAACCCAGAAGATAGAAATCTTCATACTCTGATGACGGAGGCAGTATGACCTCCGAAACGTCGGTAAACATCGATCAGACTACACGGCGCAACAACCCAGAAGATAGAAATCTTCATACTCTGATGACGGAGGCAGTATGACCTCCGAAACGTCGGTAAACATCGATCAGACTACACGGCGCAACAACCCAGAAGATAGAAATCTTCATACTCTGATGACGGAGGCAGTATGACCTCCGAAACGTCGGTAAACATCGATCAGACTACACGGCGCAACAACCCAGAAGATAGAAATCTTCATACTCTGATGACGGAGGCAGTATGACCTCCGAAACGTCGGTAAACATCGATCAGACTACACGGCGCAACAACCCAGAAGATAGAAATCTTCATACTCTGATGACGGAGGCAGTATGACCTCCGAAACGTCGGTAAACATCGATCAGACTACACGGCGCAACAACCCAGAAGATAGAAATCTTCATACTCTGATGACGGAGGCAGTATGACCTCCGAAACGTCGGTAAACATCGACCAGACTGCACGGCGCAACAACCCAGAAGACAGCGATCTTCTGAAATACACGAATTTGTAACTAATTTCTTCAAAAGCTAACATTTGTACATTTAATCAAGAATTTACCTGCTTTTATGGAATTCTAAAATTCATTTGGCGTGTTTACGACAGATCACAGCCAGTACCGATTCTATGCCAGATGAATTCAATATAAACCTTCACAACATCGTTTCTTCAAAGTCTGTTTTAATCTTGTTCTCTCAGAGATGTCATGCAAATGTCCTCTTTCTCGTGGTTTTACAACCAAAATTCTGTACCCTTGCATCAGCTATCATCGCCCTCGTGTGTCAAATATCAAAACATCCTCCTACGTCATTTTCCTCAATCTGATCATCACTGGTGAAACGTGAAGCTCCTGTCGCAGACGTTCATTATACACCCAGTGGCACGTGGTCCGGTTTATATAACGCTAATGTACATAAAGATAATACATAATGTTATATAAATCTCCAAGGTTAGTATGTTAATCAGCCAATAACAGCCAACTACTTGTATCACTGGTTGATTTCAGACAGTTGTTCTGAAATATTTGACACAATTTTATTTCAGCATTTTTTAGCAGAAAAATTTAGTAATGTGACGTGGAGTAACGACGCTGTATCAAGCGTAAATTCCATCTGACGTCGAAAGATATGAGCTAATTATGTAACGTGAACTACTGGAGATGGTATAAGATTCGTGTTGACCTACTCGCAGCTAAAATTCAGGCCATCTCCCACCTAAAACTGTAAAACAAACACGAAAATCCTCGATACTGGTATCTCAGACAATAAAAAATAAGCAGAATTCGGCTGTGATAACCTATTCTGTACTATTACCACACAACGAATATTATACAGATTAATGATAAGACTTTCAATATCGAAGCCACCTGCAAAACAGAAGCTGGTGTTATAAATACGTCACGTTAACTTACAGGGCTGAAAGTTTCTTGCCAGATTCTCCTCATTGACAGAAACTTAATGCGCTGGGCTATTCCGAATGCCGGCTATCTTTAGAAGAACAAGTTTTTCCGCCAGCTAAGCCACCTTTCGGTCGTTTATTAACAAGACTGAACTTTACAATGCCGATGGGAATCCCAACGCTCTGAGGTGAAAAACGAGTTAAGTTTATGCAGCCAGAGTGAGACAGTTCCATTTCAAGGTCATTATAAAGTATATACGAAGTTAAACATTGAAACTATGTTAATAAAGAAATACATGCTCATAATTCTACCTCTTACTGGAACAATGACAACTACATATAAAGGGAGAAGCTTCTAGAAAATTCCTCGTCTCTTATGGAATCTGATAGTTCAATATCGCGTTGACAAAAGCTATTCACCTATCCCTCACCTGGGACAAATACATTCAGTCCAACACACACACACACAATACTTTTTAAGATAAATTTTTAAAACATTCACTCAACATGCCTAGATTAGATCAGATGCCCAAATTCGTCTCTCTGTTTCAGGCATTTCTTCTAGAATTTATATGAATAACAACATAACACAGATCTAATCTCAGAATAAAATAAAATTATAATATAAATGCGTAATATTTTAGAAGAAGGAATAACACATTATTTGAATATTTTACAGAATAATCCAATAATCATAAACAGCAAATCGATTCAATATAAAAAATAATACACTTTCATCCTTACGTATTGTTCTCGTCCAGGGCAGATCATATTCGGTCTCCACGAAATCAGAAGTCCCTGTCTCAAACGCAATAAAACGTAACGTAGCAGAGAAACTCTCAAAGGCACGGACGGCGCTGTGCAAACACAGCTCCAAGACTAAATCCTAGTTCCTTTTGTATGACATTTTGACCTAGAAAAATGTTACTTCCCAGAAGGCGAAAGTAATTAAAATTTTTCAAAAACACCATTTAAGGATCTTACTTAATTTTTAAGAAATTTGGGGTGTCAGATAATGCGCTGTATGGTCTTGCAAAAATTAACCGACGTTTCAGAGGTGCTTACTGATTCCTGTTGACCAATTTATACCAGGCTACACGGCACAACAGCCTAGAAGACAGTCATATTCATAATCGTTGCCTCGAAAACCTGACGTTGCATCAAAAACGAATTTTCCTTGTGACGTCGTCATACTACTATCATGAACACAGGTTTAAGACAAAACACGAAATAACTTTTTCAAGGACAGCGGTGAATATATATCACCAACTTTAACACAAATTAACTTTACATTTTACCCACACGTTTAATTTATGGGTTATTATTATCCTTAATCTAAACAACGATTATTTCCTAAGCCAGCGTTAAACATTTGATATTTGTAATGGTGAAGCGGTGTGTTTTCTTCGCGGTACGGACTGAATTATTAAAAGCCATTCAGATAATCTCAAACTTGTTTGAAGTCATACGAACTTCATATCGTTACAAGCTCTTCGAAGAGTCAAAAACACATTTAGTGAGAACACCAGAACACAGTCACAAACACACTTTCGCTTTTTCACACCTTGAAGTCCAGAGAGAATAAACTTGGATCGTGTCTAACTGAACCCGCGTCGCGGTTACACAAGGCTCACCAGCTGCCATTCTATTCTCGAAACTACAAACGTCACGTCATCACATTCTGAAACTGAAGAAAAACGTGCATCTATGTGAGAGACAATTGCAGCTAATATTATCTTTCGTTATCAATGATGTGAGATAGATGCGATTATATATCAAACCATCAGCGCATTAAAGTAAATTTGATAACCTTCCTATTGTTTTTGAAGACTAATTTGAGATTACCGCATGACAACACGAGACATTAAAACGCAATGAAAAACACATATAAAACGTGTATCACAACACGTTCCAACACAAAAAATGTAGGTAATTCGGACAGATAAAGATGTCTCGATTGCGTATCTGATAGTCTACGTAAACCCTTTGAAGCCTGAAGCTCGTCTAAATAATATTTAAAGATTCAGTCCGTACCGCGAAGAAAACACCACAGTTCACCATACCGAAAGATCAATTTGTTAACGCTGTTTAAGTAAATAATCGCTGCTTATTGTGAGAATCCTACTAACACGTAAATGCAAAATGAAAAGTTACTGAATGTTGAATCAGGTGGTACATATAGTTACCATTGAATTTTAAAGGGCCCAACGTGGTAATGGTATTTACATTGTACCACTAGAGACCATTCCGCATTTGTAGCCTATAATCTCCTAACAAAATAATAAACCTATGACGGCCATACAAAATTCGAGTTTTAGAGCGACACCAACGCCACTAAAAACAGTGTTCTGAAATTTTCTGGGGTACCACAGATTGTAAAACTGTGCAATGTGTTATGAGGTAACCGTTTTCTTCTTGAACATAAAACAACGCACGAAGGCCGGGCGATATTTTTCATTTTAATGTCGATTAATAATACACCGAAGCCAGGAATAACAAATGCTATTTATAAGTCAACACTTACAACATGGCGACGGTGCGAACTTTAGTGATTACATACAGCAAATTTATCGTCAAAATGCATTCATCACAATATGACTTATGTATTCCTGCTACAAACGTTGCTAGCATGTATATCAGACGTCAGTACATATTGACTTATAAAGATTGTTCGAGGTTATATTTGACGTATTTAAGTGCAAATAAATTCACGACTACATGATTATTACCTGTTCCATTTGCCAAGATTAGCAGATATTACATATCAATAACGCTAAAGGAATCACAAAATAAACTTTATTAAAATCACACACAGTTCGAAATGGGGCTGCCCGTAACTAAGTTTTCGAACCGGTACGGTGATATTTTGTATCCTTCACTTAAATAATTTTTAACACCTCGATCACATTATTCCATGAAATCGCGTAGAAATTCATTTTATATAACACGTACGAGGCGTTTCAATTCTTTTTGTAATACTACGCTCTGTAAAAACGTCTTTCACGAAATACACTAACAAACCCAGATAACTTCTATACTGGCAGAATACCTAAGTGTAAAAGTGATATGACACTTTCTGCGGAAGCACAGATGTGATGTACATTCACTTCCTAACAGCGCGAAACAAAGAACGGTCACTGTGGTTATTTCAAGTCAGAGCTATCAAAGCGGACGGTAACTGAACCGTTGTGGCATCAACATGACTTGCTATCAGAACCGAGAACTTATCTAAGTCTGAGGAAGGGTCACTCATTCCAGCAATCAGCAACTATTCTGACCTTTGTCAATGATTTTGAACATGAACTTTGATTCCGTGTTAAATAATGTCAAGTAGGAAGCAGTTGATCTTTAATTCCCACAAGATACCGCCATCTGAGGCACGAAGTTCATCTAAATACTTTTTAAAGAATTCAGTCCGTACCGCGAAGTAAACACGACAATTCACCATTACAAAGATCAACTGGTTAACGCTGTTTAAGGAAATAATCGCTGTTTACAAGCGATAATCATACGAAACTGACAAATACACTCTAAAAATCTCTGATTGTTAAAGCAGGTGGTATGTTATAGTAACCACTAGGTTTTAGAAAAAAGTTTAACGTACTCACCCCTGTACCAAATAACATTTTTTCAGTTTAGACCTACTAACGCTGTTCTAAGCCTTTTGCTCTGACTTGTGTCAACTATGATTTTGTGTTCCTGTTTTCTTAATTTACTTGTATTTAATGAAGAAAAAATGGAGGGTTTATATTTAGGTTGAAAAATGGCACAACAAATTTTAAGCTAGGGAAGACAGATATTTCACAAGAAAGGAGGCCTTGGAACTTAACCCTTGTCGCTGGTCAGAGGAAAGTTTTATACACGCTGTTCATTTGCTGTTTCGACGACGACAGTCCAAAATATGAAACTACTCCTTAAGAAGGAAATTTATCAGCAACAGAGTGAGAAAATGATGTAATGGTTAAAACTTACCATTGCATGCGTGCTAATAAGGACATTGCACACATTCTGGACGACAGCAAAGGAGGTACTTACTGCAAAGAGAGAGACAAGAAACACATTTTAAAACAAGACAACTAACCTGGCGAAGAATGGTACATAGTTTTCAGACGATATATTTCTAGCAAGGATCTTGATAAAATTAAGTAGATGAATTGAGAAATACACACAAAGTAACACGCCACTTTCCATACCTGTGCATAGACGGGATAATAATATTAAAATGGGATTAAACAAATTAAGATGTGACTGTGGACTGCATTCTCGCTTAGGACAGGACCCACTGGTGGGGCCTTGTTAACACTTCAGGGTGTGGAGAAAGAAAGAAAGAAAGAAAGAAAGAAAGAAAGAAAGAAGGATAATTTCAAATATACTCTTTTCCGTGAAGTTTGCTGTTTTTAGCTGAGTTAGTTGCCAGGAATAGCATTGTAACTCATCACCGATGGGCGTATAACAAGACATTCGGTCCAGTGTAATAGTTAACAGACGTAAGGTATCAGCACGTGTTTGACTCTCGTGTGAGGTACAGGAAGACAGAAACACCGGGATTTTTAGCGACTAGGCAGTCTCTACACTAGTAGTTAACGATTTGTCCCACCTGTTTTAACAAGCATTAAGTCCGCGTTTCTATATTTATGCGTTTCGTACTATTCTTAGCGTAAACAGCGATCATTTCCCTAAACTGCGTTAAACATTTGATCTTCGTAATGGTGAAGTGCGGTGTTTTCTTTGCGGTACGGACTGATTTCTTAAATTTTGTTTAAACGAGCTTCGGTTTTTAACACAAGACGACCACGGCAAGAAAATGGAAAAGTGATTTCTGGAATATGGATTGAAACTTTTTGTAATTGGATAAGCAACGAGCCAAGTTGGTCGTTTCTTATCCAAAACAAATCTATGTAAAAAATGAAAAGAAAAAATGTATCAGTTTTTAATAAAGGAAGCGCACGGACAGAGGCTACCGTTAGGGCTCGCGATTTTAAATGCCGGACTGCTGGCTAGAAGTCAGTAGCACGCATCCGGAAGGTCCTGCGACCGGCCAACTCGACCAAGGTTTTCCGTGGTTTTCCTCGGTACTAGAGCAAATGCTGAGTTGGTACCCAAATCCCACGTTGCTCTGCATGCCTCCCATGCAGCCCTCTCAGAGTAATATCAAAATTCCGCTCTATAGTAGCCCCCTACCCCCAAAATTAACGTAAATTATTCCTAACGCCACCCCCAAGGCCAATATCAAAATTCAAAATTAACGCAAAGACCCGAATCAACTCCCCCCTACCCTATTTCTTACCCCATCCTGTCTCCTAAATCCCCTGTCCTCACTAAACTTATTCATACCAGAAGGACGAGCGGGCACTGCCTGGGAACCTTCGTAGCCCACAATTAACTTTATACCCCTCCCCCATTTATAACAGTAGTGCCTATCGCTACTCCCCCCACTTTCTCTCTTCTCTCTCTCTCTCTTCGGCTTTTAAGGGTTAACAGTGACTATATGCTGGTGTAGATAAATACTGAAATAGTGTATTAAAGTAAGCCACAACCACCTCCTTTTAATTCATCGGTCCTATATAACATTTGCGGTTCAGAGGGGATCTTCGTGTACACTAATATATAAGCGACAGAGTATGAAAGCGAATTTATGAAGTGGCTAAAAGTCCGATCCATTATACGTTAATTTTCATTTCTTTACAAAGACAATACATCATTATAATTCTGAGTGACCTCATATAAGTGGTAAACACGAAATTTGGAACATCTGTCGTTTGGAACAGACGTGCATTTCTATTCTTACACTTTCTCGTCTCTGGACAAAAATTTATTATTTTACCTACACAATCTCTGTTCGTGGTCTGATTTTTTTTAGAAAATGCAGTCATCTAAAATTGTTGCATAAATTGTTTACACAGCATTCGGTATAAAATGTGTCATCGTTGCGATAATTTCTGTACTATCAAAACTGGAATCATTTGTGTGAGTTTAAAGACGTTTTATTGTAAGAAACTTCAACACCCAACATTTTTTTATACCCGCCACTCCATTTCTGTGACGTGGGCAAATATTTTCCATCAGTCCTCTATTGACGACTTCAATTCTGTCAACAAACTACGTCCTGACTGTAAGAAACGTCGAGAAGAATAATGCAGAACAGACGTGATACGCATCAGCACATAAAAACACGGCACAAAGCTTGAAACGTGTTCATAGCGCATTACAAAGGGAACTGAAGTTTCTTCTGTATTAAATTCGTTTTCTCAAATGAAGCAAAGGGAGATTCTTAAAGATGATTTTCAAAACATGAAATTTATACACACGTGACTCAATGGAGCGAGAATCTGATACCCACTTAGCCAATCAAGGAATTTATCCTTTGTTTCTGGAACCTCAATGTCCATTACCGTGTTCAAAAGCGCTCATAACAGGACGAAACCATGAGCTAGATGAATCCACTCCACACGTCACACACTCTTACTTTAATATCTGAAATATCTTCTCATCCACGACTAAGTAACATCTACCTTTTAGATATTCTGACTAAAATATTTTATTTATTTGTTACCTTTTCCACGCGTGATAAATTACCGTTCATCTCAGTCATATTTATTCCCATAACTTTAATAATGTTTAATGATTAGTATATATTATAAGCCTCTAGCCTCCAGCTGCTACTGTCTTTAGCTCCGTCTTCTAATCACAATTCAATTTCCTCAGGAATAACGTCCCAGAATGAAACTGAACGCCTTGCTATAACGGCAACTTCTCTGACGTGCTGGTCGTGCTTGTAGTATAAACAATATTTTGCAGGCGTATGGTCACTTGGTCGATAATAAGTGAGGAAAATATAAATCGGGTGCTGACCTGATAACCCTTTAAAGTTTGGCTGTAATTATATGTGCCACATGCTTCAACAATAATTTCATCTACACTGCAGGTTTGCCTGTGATTCTTTCTGTAATAGGATTTATAAAATTTATAAAATTAATACAAGCAACAGGTGTCAGGAAAGGTGTTTGACATTACGTCCCACTAGGTGAGACAGCTTCTCGAACTTCTCGAACCGGTCTGCTCAGCTGATCAGGGTGTTGGTCGAAGACAAACCACAAAGGGTTCCCAGTTCAGGTTCAGTTCCCAGAGGGTCTATGATGGTATTCCGTCTAACTCTGTAGTTAAAACGCCCGTCTCCAACAAAAGTTCCTTTCTGCACAAAGCATTCCTTCGGATAAAAATCTATAATAAATCCGAAGTTATGATTGGCTGAGGTATCCGTGAACTCGGGATCATTACTCTTAGCTTCCCGACACGTTCTCACACAGTTCAATGAACGCGACCTTCCAGGATAAACTCAAGTACAGAAACCCTTTGAAATAAATTAACAATTGAAACTTGGAAAACGCCCAAAGGAGGAAGGGGGGGGAAAGAGAGAGAGAGAGAGAGAGAGAGATAAAGAGCTGGCAAGATGGTACTTGGTTCGAAATTAATTTTCTGAACGCTTACAACTTTGCAAGTTATTGAAAGTCTTTTTCGGACTCAAGGTTTAGAATATCATTTAACCCTTTACACAAAAGTGGTAACAATATGCACCACCTAATTTAACATTCAATAACTCTGTATTTTGCCTTCGCAGGATATCTGTAAATTCTGTATGATTCCGTAAACGGCGATTAGCTTCCTAAACAGCGTTAATTAAGTGGTCTTCGTAATGGGGACGCGTTGCATGCTCTTTGGTCTAGGAACAAGATTTCTAAATATTATTTAGATCCGTGGATGGGTCAAAGACCCCATTATAAAGTTCTGTGCTCTCAATTAATTCTACTTGTTATAACATGCCTGCCTTTTGTTTTAAGAAGCATCATTTAATTCATGCCTGATTTACTAAGATTGCAGTACTGTGAACATAACATTATTTATTTAAAATTACCTATAATCTCAGTGGTTACATTTTATTTCAGAAGCATGAGCTCTGTCACGAGGGACATCCCAGAGAACAGAAAAATTAACATGCCATGTGTTTTTAAAGTTCATAATATGCCTTAGGTAATAAATTATTCTATCTGTATGCTACAAATATTTGCATTTGAATTTATAGGAAATAACATATAAATATCAATCACCAAAATTCATAAATACAAGACAAAACTGATTAAATTATGTAAATTTGTACAAAATAAAATTTTACCTAATGAACTATCTGGCATGTGTGAACAACTGTATACATTAACATTATATTTAATATGATATTAAATTTTGTAAATAATATTGGGCTTCGGATTGACTGGGGTCTTCATCACCTGTGTTTTGACAATTTAAAAAAATCTGTCACAAGTAATTGTCAAATACATTACAATATCATTACGGCTTTCAGAATTATTTAATGCAGTATTTGCATGATACGTATAATAGGCCATTGTGTGTTGATTCATACTTTATTTTTACGCTTTTGTGGACAAAAGAAAGTTGAGAAAAAGTTATTTGCTCATTCTACATCGACAGAAAGGGGGCAATTGTAACCGCAGTGCCACGCACAATAGACTTTTGTTCATTATTAAATTGTTAACAGAAACAGAGGATGGAATATAGACCTTTACGTGCCTTCCTTCATTTCTCTCAAAAGGAACATCTTTTACAGAGCTTCACGCACTGACAGGGACTTGTGCGGTCGTCATGGTTACGCTCAGAGATGAGCTCAATGCACCGCCTTCTCGTAACACAAAACAATTTCAGGTGTGAAGAAAATATGTAAAAAAAAATAGTTGCACTCGTTGATTTTTTTCTTGTAATATCAATGTCAGTGACCTGAGAAAAATACAAATGGGCCAGAGAGACGTGTAGCGCGGGAAACATAAATTTCCGGTTAGGAAGGTTCCCAGCCAAAACCCGTTCGTCTTTGTGTTAAAGGCAGTTTGAAGAGAAGAAAAGGCTTTCGAAAATGGAGAAAGTGGAAATACGAAAAGTGGATCAAGGAGAGAAGTTGAGCACTGGTAGGCCGAATTCTATGCGACGTTAACATGGAGGAACTACATTAGGGGAGAATTTGTATATTAACATTTGGACGGCTAAATGGGGAGGCAGATAGTTCTAGTTAAGAATTCAGTCCGTACCGCGAAGAAAACACAATACTTCACCATTAAAAAGATCAACTGGTTTTAAAGGGTGAACTCGAATCTTACCGCATTAATATGAACACAGGAAACGGGAAAACTGAGGGTTGTGTATTTTCTGCGGAGGTAAATTTAAATTTATCAATCCCAAGTGCCCCTAGTTCACATATCCGTGCATCACGCCTTGTTAAGATACCTTCAGATGTAATTACGCTATGAAACCCGAGTTGTAAATAAAACTCCACTCATTTTATTGCTCATAAAATTGAATACCTAGAATAATGACCCGGAAACCATCGTCAGAGCAGTTTCTTATACGCACTACGCAATTTCCCACATCCTTAACCACAAGACTAAATTTACGGGGCAGAATATTGAAAACACAGCCTTCTTTAATATTAAATCAAGTGGTTCATATAGTTACCACCGTGCTTTAAATGGTATTACGTATAATAATTAATAGAATGAAGGCTAATCTGTCAACTTTATTTTGGATAACAATAAAGACACACTAGTTTTTATGGTGGGGGTTGCTTTCTGAAAACACCCTGTATTCTGTATTCACGGTGGTCTTCTGGGGTCTTGCGCCGTGTAGTCTAGTTAAAGTTTACCGACGTTTCAGAGGTACTTCTTGCTTTCTTCATCAGGGTTATTTCCATCATTGTCGCCTTAATGATGGAGGCAGCAAACACCCGCGAAACATCAGTATACGTCTACCAGGCTACATAGTGCAACGCCTCATCCTAAAGCAAGTTAGAACATCTGTAATATAGCGTGGTTATGAATTATGGTGTGTGTGAGAAAGTTTAAAAAAACCCAAATTTAATATTTTCCTCTTTTAAAATAAACTAAAAGACGTACATACACAAATAAGCAAACGGATCCAAGTTTGGCTTAAACGATGGGCTTCAGGGGTGGTAATATTTGTTTAGAACGCGTCTCAGGTTTCACCAACCCGGAAGTAATACGTCACGTGTCAGAACAGGGGTGACACCATCGACGGATTTGGTATGGGTAAACGAACCACAAGGAACATGGGCATAATTCATCAGACGAGGAAGTCCGGGCCATTGGTGACTCCGAATTAGATTATTAAACTGAAAAGCATCTTAACGGGTGGTGATGTGCGGTGATTAACTTGAACATGGCTGATTGATAATTAAATTGGAACTTCATGAATTTCTTAAATCGTTTCTCGTGTTTCACGGAGTAGCTTACTGTTATTTCGATATACAATGCTCATCAAAATCATCACAAATTCTATAACCCATACAATTACAACGGAGTTCATATATTCACGACCTATTTTACTAAGATAAATTTCAATATCACCATCAACCGATGATTAAGGCGGCTACCATATGGTCTCTGTTCGACCTTTGAACTCAAGCATCCATAATCCCCCGTGCATTGTCCACAGGCACAAAAATCTTTTTAAATTTCTTTGTCTTGTAAACGTTGGTCCAAGTCTTCGGGTCACGTTGCAAACTTAACAAGCCAGTCATTAATATTTGCTGTTTTCGATAAATTTATCTGCTTAGAAAACTATTTCTTTTACCAATCAAAAATAAGACTCTGTATCAGTATTGCGGAAGTTCCTCGCCGTATAAGTTTATACAATTTCTTGTTACGATTTCGCAAAACTCCACGTGTCTCACTTATCACCACGATACATAAAATTACAAGCTGGGGGTGGGGGGAGGTTTCCTTCCTGTAAGTTTACGCGTGGAACTGACGTTGAACAAATGTCTCTAACTTTCAAACTAGTAGATTACCCGCGAAGAATAACTTCAAAATCCAAAGTAATAAGCACACAATCATAAATATTATCATATAAAGTACAAAACCTTTACCAGCAAATAATCATCAACCAACCAACCAATTAACACTTGATTTTAGACACGAAATTATAATGTGTTATCGCACATATGTGTCTATGACAATAAAAAGCAGGTGTATTGTTTTAATACTACTTATAACCTGAATATTGAGACAGTATGTCCCCCCCGAAATGTTAGTATCTACCTACAAGTCCACAAGATTTTATAACCCGAAATACCAACATCGACACGTTCACCACAGATAAGACCTCGAATGCGATACAGAAGTTAAATTGTTTAGGGTCTGCGCTGATCAATATTTGCGGTACTGAACTTGAGAACGCCATTTTGTATCGTGATTGTCCTGTGGTACATGCGGAAAGATGCAATTTCTTAGCTTCACTCGAAAAGGGCACGTCGTTTGAAATTAAAGTTTAATGGGCGGGATTAACCA
>NW_019059587.1:733680-763294 GCF_000696155.1 Zootermopsis nevadensis | reverse complement strand
CTGAAACATGTCGTGTAAAAAGGTGATATTCTAATGTAAATCGAACATTTCGATAGAGAATATCATTTAATATATTTTTAAATATTTAAATGTTAATTATGGTAATATTTTAATATTTAATAGGAATTTTATTGTGATTAGACTGACAAGATTTAAACAAATATTTACTAACGCTGTTACAGGAAACGGTAACAGACGTTCCTGTAGTCCTGGTGGGAAATAAGACTGACCAATGGGGTGACCGCATGGTGTCCCTGGAAGAAGGACAAAGGCGAAGCAAGGAAATCGGCTGTGTCTGTTTCCACGAGATTTCTGTGAGGGAAAGTATTGAACAGGTACATAGATACGCGTCGAGGATTGAACACGTCTAACGTCAGAAGCCCGCCTTTCAGAAAGATGTTGATCCAGCTTAATCTTCATGCCCTTTCTTTTCTCCAAAGGTCACGGCGTTCAGAATGTCAACACCGCAGACGTGTTAGCATTCATACCTCATATTCAGAAGGTCCCTAACTCAAATCTCGGCTCTGACCTCCGTTATCCAGAGGTCTGAGTTTTATTTATCATTTACCTCAATGCTGGGATGCCTTAAAATAAGCCACGACCTTTCTTCATCCACGTTCTTTACAGTTAATTAATTACCAATCATCCTAAACACGGTCGTCTTCTGGAATGTATAAGCATGTAGTCTGTCAGGAATCGAACCCCTGTTACTGGTCCCGATGATGTCATTAAGGCAAATAGTGACTAAGCAGAATCATGCATATGACATACATAAAAATCATCACATTTCAAGGGATTAATTTAAATTAATAACCATAACCGCCTACCCATTTCCGGTTCCCAAGAGTCGTACCGAATTTCTTAAAATGTAATTTTTTTCTTAAAATTAATTCTGAATCATAATCGGTCCCCAGAGGATGCAGGATGCAAAGTCTGTTCATATTTTAAGTGTAAATTGTATCTTTCTTAGGTGTGGTCTGTCTTCCGAGACGTGTGTCGCTTCTGGAAGGTCCACAGCAAATGCCCCAAAATCAAACGTTCATCCAGCGACCTCCACACTGAACAGATCGTAAGCCCAGATTCAACAAGATTCATCTGCACTTCGAAACTGGCAATGAACGGAACTACCACACCCAACGGAAGTCAGAGCGCGGTGTCACCTGTCGTCGTGCTAGGTAAACACTTTCGCTACAGAAATTGGAAGATTAGTAATTTCATTTTTGAAAAAAAAAAAACCTATAAGCGTTATTTTTTAACCTTACGTCCATTCTCATGTGTGAGGTCAGAGTTCATAATTTGCTGGGTCAACGCAGTACACACACAGTTTCAAGACTTTCTACATTTACCTAAGTAGTACGATGGTTAACATTCTTTCAAATAAAAAACTGTTGGCTATAACTGGATATGTAGAATTTGCAGAAATTTTGAAAGACAGGAATAAACGGGGGGAGAAACTGAAGAAAACCAGGAAGAAATTTGAAAAAAAAATTAAACAAGTTAAAACTATTTAAAGTCAAGGATATCAACATTTTAAAAAAAAGACGGTTTCAATGGATTACTTCTGAATTCGTGTAAAAACTATTTTGATGGCAGACACTCACTACCCCTATTTAAACTGTGGCCTCAAAATCATATGGTAACACTAAGATGATATAGTTGCATCATATTGTGAAATTTAATTAATTATTCGGTTTTTGTCCGTCTAATCACAATTCATATTTAAAATTTACAATTAAGATAATTAAAATATCATTTTATGTTCCTCATCGAACAATCGATTTACAATTGGAACATCTTTTTTTACAACATGTTTCGGTTTCTATATAAACCATCTTCAGGTGTAAAAGTTAAAATTATAAACTTAAAACTTAATTACAATTTCTGATATGCAACTTTTTGGTGATGTTCACTTCCAGATTCATTTTTATATTGGAGTGAATGTTTTTTGATGTTCTACAGCTGCCAAAGATGAGAGTGTTGCATATCATAAATTGTAATTAAGTTTTAAGTTTATAATTTTAACTTTTACACCTGAAGATGGTTTATATAGAAACCGAAACATGTTGTAAAAAGATGTTCCAATTGTAAATCGATTGTTCGATGAGGAACATAAAATGATATTTTAATTATCTTAATTGTAAATTTAAATATGAATTGTGATTAGACGGACAAAGACCGAATAATTAATTGGTAACACTAAGAAAAACATTGACCTTGGCAATGGCGATGAACATTGTGAAGTAATATAAGAGACAATAATTCCGCATGATACAGATTTTTAATTTAAAATTATTAATTTGCAATAAAATTATTACTGTCATCGGATTTCCACGTGAGTCAGCACTGCCAAGGTTAAATATTTTCTCCTATGGAATACACCCGATTAGCAAAGTTAAGAGCTAATAGTATAGGCCTCATGAGCAAACTGTCTCACTAATATGGTAATGTGAAAATCAAAAATAAATCCTCAATTACCATTTTCATCTAAGAAAAAAGAAAATGTTGTTTTTCCAGCCTCGTATCTCAATGACCGGACACTTTCGATTCAAAGTATCACAGAAAATCCTTATCTGGCATGAAACAGGTTATTATATTCACAGTGAAGCGTTTTCCATTGCAAACACGCCAAACTAAGTCAATTTTTATCACGCTGATACTTGAAGTAGCTAAAGAACGTAGGTAAGTACCATAATTAACTTCAAAACAATTTATCTAAGCTAAAAGTCATATATCTTAAGGAGTGACATTTATGCTCATATTTTTATCAGCCTAAGTTTTTTATGTTCGTAGTTTGAATAAAAGATTTCCAAACAATTTTTTTTTTAAGTCATAACCCTTGCAGTCTAAGCTGTATTTTACTTCCGTGGCGACAGATAATTATGTTAATATTCTGACTTACGTTTATACAAACATTTAAATCCCAGTACCTTGTCCAGATTTTGCTTTGCATTTATTTGTTTTTATAATAAATAACTGTTCCATATCTCTGAAGACGTTTGCCTTGTCATACAAGTAGAAGCATGATATACGGGAAATATATACAGGGTGATTCAAAATGTTAGGGCCAAACTGAAGGAGCGTATAGAGGGACTCAGAGAGAACAACTTTCGAATAGGAATCCATGTCCTCCGAAGTTATCCTGAGTCGGTCGAGGCCATTGAAGGTATGATGTGTGATCACAATTTCTCACGTGTGTTAACACAGGGAGGAGGTGGACAGAGGTGGAACTAGACGAGGAGGAAGAATCAGATGAACGTAGAGAGAGCGAAGCCAGCAGCAGTGAATCTCTGCCTCCTTTTAGGGGTCGGGCGTCCACGGACGGACACCTATTGTCGCGACCCCGCAGATGGCGTTACCCGCCACCCGCACCCTCGAGTCAACAACAGTATCACCAGGCAGGGGGTAGCAAGGCTGACCGTCGAATGAGCATCTCCATGAGAGGCAACAACGCCAGCTACTGAGGCTGTGAGGAGCTACGAGCACTACTGACGACGAAACGGAAATAATGCCAAAGATATTGGTCCTGTCCCATCGATTGGAGGGAGAAGAAAAAAAACACTAAGAAAAATCACGAACAACTTCAAAGTATCTGGTGTCATGGCCCAGATTCCAACACATGATACTCGCAAAATCTACAGCTAATCAGCCAAACGTCGCGTTACATCGTAATGGTAACAAGTTAGGAAATGTATTTCAACATACACACCCAGAGTAACAAGTTCTCGCGTTTACCAGAATCATAGGTTTTACCTCACAGAATCACGAAAACGACGGCAGAATTACCAGGGATCAGTGACCCGTTCCATTAGCCTGCCTGCCTGGGTGATGACGTCACACGGAGGATTCTCCACGTAACTGGTTGGTGAATCCTACATGGCACATTTCTGCGCACACGAAATCCGTTTATATCTTCGTGGAAAGTGTCTCGTTAAACCTCTGAAGAAGAATCTCGCCTAAATAATTATTTAAAAATCCAGCCCGTACCGCGAAGAAAACACAACACTTCACCATTACAAATACGAACTGGTTAATGCTGAGATTTTAACCCGAGATCTTCCGAATACAAGGCAGAAATGTTCTAATCACAGGCGTTACGCAATGAGTTAATCGGTGGCGATACCGCGAATTTAAAATGAGGCATGTCGTGTTTATATTCGTTAATATTTTAAACTGCGTAATTAATTATAAACTGACAGTTAATACAACGGATATGAAAAGTATTAAATTAGAAATATCGGCCTAAAAACTTCAGGGTGAATATACATAATCATCCAAATGCATTTTCTTTTCTATCAGAGTGTTATTTGTTTAGGAAAAGAAAAGTTTGGTATGTTGTAACATCATGCAAATGTACTGTGAAGGCTGAATGGTATGATTTTTAATTCTGTACCGCTTACATTTGTGGGTGACAGGGGGTTTCAAAACAAGATGATGGACTCCCGAATCTGAACAAGTATTTTGACGTAAGCAGTGGCAACAGACAACTGTATGCTTGTTTCTATTTGAAATATATACATGTAAAAGGTCATAAATATACATATATATACACATACAAATGCCACGAAGTTGTCTGTAATATACTTTGATAAAGACCTCATATTTGACTTACTTTTATTTTTCAGATAACTGATGTTGAAATAGTTAAACTGTTATGGTTGGCTTGAAGAATGAATATCGATTATCAATCGTTTCCTTGTATAACGTAATTTTTTTAAATTTTCCATTGCCTGTGCATCTCAAGATGTCAACAGAAACAAAATATAATTAGTAAAGTTTTGTCGGAGGTTTGCTGTACTGGTTTAATTAATTATTTGTACTCGTTACAGGAGGAAATAATTCAATGGTTTCTGGATTGATAATCCCCAGTGAAATAAAAGAAAGTTAGCCCGTAGTGTGCATGATATTTGTATATATATATCAGTTTGATGAAGGAAGAAATGATAACATTAATTATGTTAGTCTAATTGCAGGCAATCAATTTGAAATCCTTTGTACAGGAAATGGGTGCAGATCTTAACGAACTTTGTGAACGACATATCTAAAATCTTGGACAAAGTTTAATAACCATACGGCGAGTTAAGAAGACGTTTAATCTTAACCAATTTAATGCTAACTTCAGATAGAAATTTTGCTAATTTCGTAAAGATGACCTTAAAATATATTTTCCTGACATTGGGGCGGCATTATTTTTTTTTCTGAGGGGTGGCACCACACCTTAGGTGATCCTGTCCACACGCAATTTCAATTACCGGAAAGTTCTTGCACAATTAGAGACGTCCTGAAGTAGGTTAACATGACACGAGTAGACTAAATTCTTTGATCAGTTTTGCGTTATACTTTGTAGGGGTAAGGGGAGGGACCGATAACCCTTCTGTTCCTAGTTCCGACCTGCGTGTAACCAGAGAGTAGGGCGTGTTGCGTCTTACAGACAACTACTGATATCATATATGTAATATTTATATGCACTTTAACGTGAATTAAAACTTTGATCCAAAGTCCAATCCTCGAAACTTAAAAAAAAAATAATAATAATAATAAAAAAATATATATATATATATATATATACTATCTTACCCGTGTCTATTTGAAGGCAACAACAGTTTGCGAATCACACGGCTGTCATTGAAGTCTGAGAACATCAAGCAGTTACTTGCTGAGCTCTTCAAGGCATTCAAATACGAACTGACAAATTTACACAGCAGATAAATCGTTCTGTGTACACAACATTAACAATTTCCAAGAATTTTATGGTCATTTAATTCACAAACTAATACGGGTTAGCAGGCGGTAGTGCACGGAATCAACCCACTGGTTTGCAGAAGAAGGGAGAAGATTCACTTCGACTGACTTTCGTAAGGTAAGTTAAGATTAGGCCAGACGTGGCTGAAACTCATATTGTGATTACTCAATGAATAGACCTTGTGACCAAAAATATGTTTAAAAAAAATTGTATAATAAAAAATTATTTTCGTCTCGATATACAAACTTTTGTATATCTCTGAAAGGGTTTCGGTACCTTGGCTGGGGGGCCCCCTTGGCTGCCAGGATTGGGGGGGGGGGCAAATTTTCTATCAAGCACCCCAAATTTAGCCGTAAATATTATAAATTATTTCAAATTATATTTTATTTATTCCATATATCTGTTGATTTAATACCAAAATCCACATGCCTTTGATTGATACATACAGAAAGAAATATTCTGGATAATAATTGTGGTAACTAATTCTATAAAACAGGTTCCTTCTTGAGAAGCCGACGGTCTGTTAACCGGTTCTAGATCTCACAAATTAAATCTCATTTCAGGGTTTTCGTCTAAAATATTTTAGAACATGATTTTATTATCTCTGTCGTGGCTGCTAATTCCCCCCCTCCCTCAATTTCATCCTTCTTCATTTGTTAGCCCTAATAGTATTTTATAAAAGGTATTTGTGGTAAGGATGGCTGAAATTCAATACAGTAAACTGAACGTGTGCGTATAAAAAGATAAACCAAAGTAAAACATTATCTGTAACAATTTACAGTAGCGACTGTCTTTAATTTTAATTAAATTAATTAAAATTATCGGAACAGGCCGACCCAGAATGATAAAACGATATCTGAGGATTATAATTTCGTAAAACCTAAATCCATGGGAACAGCACGCCATTTTCTTGTTTTCAGACGACATTTAATTCTATACGAAATAAAAATAAAAATACTTGGAGAAAATATGTTTGTAGATCTTACATCAGTTTACGTGACCTGAACATGTGATCTGAAACGTTTTTGACAGACAGTCTCCATATGATATGATTAGCACGCACAGTTAATGAAAGGAATTGAAGCCCAAATGAAAAACATTGTACATTTACAGGCCTGCGTGTTTCTTTTCTAAAAAAAAAAAGTATGACACATCTACACAACGGAAATAATTCGACTTTGGTTTTTCCTCTATGAAAATCTGAAGAAAACATTTATCATTATCGAGGCTTTGGTAAAATACAATGAAATCCCATATTTCTTATACGACACATTTAATTAATGCTTGAAACGTGTATATTGCATTAATTTATATGCATCCTTAATAATCCACTTCTATAGTACCAAGGCACTTCATCTCTTAACTGATACAAAAATTTAATTATTTTTAATTTCACTACTGAACACATTTTAAAACCACAATTTGCACTGTTTGCGCTGATACAATGTCATGGTAGTTCTATAAAGGGATATTGATTACTGGGCGTCTGTTACATTAGATTGTTGGGTTATATACAGACTTGCATTGCCCAAATATAACAAACACAAGACCTTTAAGAATATAAATCAATGCCATATGAACGTAGATTTCATGATTTGCAATAGTTAAGTTCCGACATTTATCTTTTCAGCACTCAGGAACATATCATGGAGTTGAATGACTCTCCTGTTCAGAAATCCGCTGTAGAAATCGTTATTCAGAAGGAAAAGAAGTCATTACGACCAGTCGGACCACAGGTACGTCATTTACATTATGTTCACACACGCAACCACCAAAATCCGGTGGTTTACATGGCATTTTAACATGATAAATGTATTCTCGATTTGTCAGACGAAATGGAACGGACAGGAGACGACATCACCCAAACAAAGAATTCTCTGGATTTTATGGAAAATAAAGATTAATTTCCGTGTTTCTCAAAAACCCGCCACTGGACCCCATCCTCAGCTAAATGAAACCGTTCCACGATCTAACTTCTTTAATGCCCGTTTTAATATTATCTTTTAACTTAAACCTACGTATCAAAAATCATTATAGTTTACTCTGAATATTTCAGTAAAATAAATCAGACTGGTTTTCGTTTTTGAGTTATCAGAAACCATTATCAGTTAGCAATATTCCCAACCAGTTCTGTGTGAGACTAATATGATTTTCATCTTCATTATAATGGCTGCACTTGTTATCGGTAGTAATAATGGCTGAACTGCAAGGAAAAGTACCTAAATTAGCATATTTCACGTCCACAAAAAAAAATTATTTTAATTTTCTCAATGCAATTAGGTTTGTTGTTTGAATATTAATAGCTTATATAACTTTTAATCTGTTACATTAATTGTCGTAAAATTATACTAGACCTTACATTTCAAAGGTTAAATTCAGTCACAATAAAAGATTAATTGTATTTTCCTGCGAAAGACAAATATTGTTAATGGCACGACCTAAAAGTATTGTAAAATTATTAAATAAATACTTTTATAATAACATTAAAATATCACAAAGTAAAAAATAACCCTTTTTTTTCATTTCTCAGAACATGTATTCGTAATTTTTCCATTTGGTGTTTATTTTAATGCGTCTGTCTGCATGAATTTTTTTCTTAATATTTTATCCTTTGTGCCTTTTAAAAATTTGGTGTTTATTGCGAAAACGATTACAGAATGCACCACAGAAGTCAGCGGAAATATTCAGACCTCTATTCATAAGTCTATAATAATAAATAAGTAATGTAATTATTTTAAAATAGTTTAGACAATGTAAGCCATGAATGTACTAATGATATTATTCATTATTTTAATTTATGTGCAGGTCATAATTGTGTGTGCGTATCTTCTGGTCGGAATGTCAGTTGGAATGTCCTTAGGTCACACTTCAGGATTGCTACCACAACTCAACTCTGTCAACAGCAGTGTCTACGTTGACGAAGACACCGGTTCATGGATAGGTAAATTTTAATCTAAAAAAATCGGACAGAAATTCTCCTCATGTCTTAAGTAACATACCAAAGACCTCAAACTGAATGAGTTCAACAGTCTAACCTTTCACCAAGGTACTTACAGCTATAACTCTTCTTAAATTAATTAACGTTTCTGTTTGTAGACCTAATGACAATCCTATATGAGATCTGAGGTCCTCGTGGCATTGAATAAGCTGAGGTTGATATTCTGGTTTGTAAAGTCGTTTGTCCATTTCCAGTTGCTTAAGTCCTTCAAAAGAATCCGTGACAATCCAAAGACTTATCTTAACATTCCACAGTATGACTGCTTTACGATAAGAACTTGTCTGACCCCTGCCAGTACTCAAGCTGGGGGACCACCCAATATCAGCTGTTATCGAATGTTAATTTGACACATTTTCCGATATCCAAGCTTCTAAAGTGGCAAACGTTTTGTTGCTGTTAAAAATATCACTATAATTTATTTATAATATTAGCAAGTTGGGCTTGGAGATGAAGAAGACACTAGTGAAGTGTTACGTATGGAGTGTCGCGCTGTATGGAGCAGAGACTTGGACACTCAGGAAGAAGGAACAGAAATACCTGGAGAGTTTTGAAATGTGGTGTTGGAGAAGAATAGAGAAGATCAGGTGGACGGATCGAGTGACCAACGAAGAAGTATTGAGGAGAGTCAACGAGCAAAGAAACATTCTACAGGCGATTACACGAAGGAAAGCTAACTGGCTGGGACATATTATGAGAAGGAATGGATTAATGAGTGATATCACCGAAGGCCAGGTTGAAGGAAAGCGAGGACTAGGAAGAAGATTGATACAGCTAACCGACGACCTTAAACAAGGAAAGAAGATGACGTTCCAGGAATTAAAGCGAGAAGCCGAGAATAGGGACAACTGGAGAGCTCTTTTTGGGCAGAGCAATGGACCTGTCGTAAGACAGAACACTGAATAATAATAATAATTAAGTTCTAAAATACAACAGTAAACAGCACAAAGGTGAGACGCTATTAAATATGACCACTACGTCACACGTGAGCCCACGTATTTATTCTCTTATCAGATATAAAAAGACTAACACAGTGCGAAAAGAACAATAAATTATTTTAATTTATCAATAAACGCAGTTCATAAAAACGAAAGTATATGACATTATGCAAACATGCACTAACTAACTAATAAACCAAATAACTGCATCCAGCAGAGTCCTTCTTGAGAAGGTCAGCTGGTCAACATATTACCCGCATTTTATAGGACCCGAAGGTTCATTACCGTGTTCATAAAATCCCGCCACGGTATCCTTATCCTGAGAAATATCTACGTGAATACTAGGTAACAGATTATTAACAACTACACGTAGTCAAGCTTTCGATCTGTTAAACAAAAAGTTCTCAGGCTATCAGTGGCCTTGTCATTCCAGAAATTAACATTTAAGCAGTCATTTTAGGTTTAAAAAGGCTACTCAACATGGCTAAATGTTATGTCCCGCAGCAAGTTTAAACGTCGCAGCGGGCCCATTTGGCAGTATTCTGGCAGGGATAACCATGGACCAGTGGGGTCGAAGGAAGATTACTATAGTTGCAAATTCGATGTTGTTCGTTGGATGGCTACTGGTCTCTGTTGCTTATAACGTACCGGCACTGATGGTTGCGAAAACCATCGAAGGATTTGCAAGAAGCATGGCTGCCACCACTTTGACGGTAAGTATATAACGTAAGAATATATGGTCCGAGTGATAAAATAGGTTATTAAGAACAAAACACGCTAATAAAATTAAGTGAATTCGTTTGACATGAGAAAATGTGAAGATATTACCTTTAAAGCTCAGTGGTAACTATATGTACCACCTGACTTAACAGTATATAACTCTGTATTTTTCCCACAAATAATATAATTGTCTAAATAACATAGTTTTCCAAATAATATAATTGTCTAAATAACATAGTTGTCCAAATAATATAATTGTCCAAATAACATAGTTGTCTAAATAATATAATTTCCCAAATAATATAATTGTCCAAATGATGCAATTGTACAAATAATATAATTGCGCAAATAATATTATTTAAATAATACAATTACCCAAATTTTATCTTGCTGTACAATGCTTTTTATATACGAAAACTAACTATAAACAGTGCGTAGACTTTCTTGAGAAGCTAAAAATCGCTGGGTTATGCAAATTCCTAGTATTTTATGTTCATACAACGCTGACTACAGCCCGCCACTGGTCCCTCCTGAGCCAGTTTAATACATTTCACAACTAAATTCCTTTAAGATCTGTTTTAATATTACATTCGTATGTACACATAGGTCTACTAACTTGTCTTCATTCAGATTTACGGATTGGAGTTCTATGTGTGTATTTTTCATGTGAGTTGCATAAAAGGTCCCGAAAATTAGTCAGTCCGTCAGTTACATAGGATAGAGTTCGCTTACCTCGGTTTCTCTTCGTGGACCCCACAGCCAGATCAAACCCTGAGTCGCTTCATCCATTCTGCCGTTCCTCACCAGCCACGACGGACTCTCTGGGATGACAAAGAACGGGAAGAGAGACAAAAGAGAGACAGCAGTGGCGACCCCAGAAACAGTACGCCAGTCCAAAAAAGCTGTCAAGGTGCTGATCACCACAACCCCACCAGACACACACGTCATGATGAAACACAGTATAAAACCACGGAAGTTCGGGTCAGCCAATTCATCTATGAGAATCTGTTTAAACGAACGACAGAAAAATTGAGCCTAAGCATTGTCATACCACATATATATTTATTATTCAAGTCATATACACAAACTTTTAAATTATTGATGTTAAAATTTAAAATTTAAAATTGGTATTCTGCGCCATTCATCGTTATCTCGATGTTACAATGTTGCGCTTTAATATTTCTACATGTTTCGATGTCATAGCATCATCTTCAGGTTTTTATATTTAATTATTCACCTGATCAAACGGGGACACACTGCACATCAATCCTTTGAACAATGAACAACTAACATAATATGCAAAATAATAAGAAGATCAAAGAAAACACCCACAATAGTAATCTACAATCTACAATCAACGAAAAGCTTGCATTAATAAATATAGAATAGTTTTAAATATAAAAACCTGAAGATGATGCTATGACATCGAAACATGTAGAAATATTAAAGCGCAACATTGTAACATCGAGATAACGATGAATGGCGCAGAATACCAATTTTAAATTTTAAATTTTAACATCAATAATTTAAAAGTTTGTGTATATGACTTGAATAATAAATATATATGTGGTATGACAATGCTTAGGCTCAATTTTTCTGTCGTTCGTTTAAACAGATTCTCATAGATGAATTGGCTGACCCGAACTTCCGTGGTTTTATACTGTGTTTCATCATGACGTGTGTGTCTGGTGGGGTTGTGGTGATCAGCACCTTGACAGCTTTTTTGGACTGGCGTACTGTTTCTGGGGTCGCCACTGCTGTCTCTCTTTTGTCTCTCTTCCCGTTCTTTGTCATCCCAGAGAGTCCGTCGTGGCTGGTGAGGAACGGCAGAATGGATGAAGCGACTCAGGGTTTGATCTGGCTGTGGGGTCCACGAAGAGAAACCGAGGTAAGCGAACTCTATCCTATGTAACTGACGGACTGACTAATTTTCGGGACCTTTTATGCAACTCACATGAAAAATACACACATAGAACTCCAATCCGTAAATCTGAATGAAGACAAGTTAGTAGACCTATGTGTACATACGAATGTAATATTAAAACAGATCTTAAAGGAATTTAGTTGTGAAATGTATTAAACTGGCTCAGGAGGGACCAGTGGCGGGCTGTAGTCAGCGTTGTATGAACATAAAATACTAGGAATTTGCATAACCCAGCGATTTTTAGCTTCTCAAGAAAGTCTACGCACTGTTTATAGTTAGTTTTCGTATATAAAAAGCATTGTACAGCAAGATAAAATTTGGGTAATTGTATTATTTAAATAATATTATTTGCGCAATTATATTATTTGTACAATTGCATCATTTGGACAATTATATTATTTGGGAAATTATATTATTTAGACAACTATGTTATTTGGACAATTATATTATTTGGACAACTATGTTATTTAGACAATTATATTATTTGGACAACTATGTTATTTAGACAATTATATTATTTGGGCCACTGTTATTTAGACAATTATATTATTTGGAGAACTATGTTATTTAGACAAATTATTTGGACAACTATGTTACTTAGACAATTATATTATTTGGACAACTATGTTATTTAGACAATTATATTATTTGGACAACTGTGTTATTTAGACAATTATATTATTTGGACAACTGTGTTATTTAGACAATTATATTATTTGGACAACTATGTTATTTAGACAATTATATTATTTGGAAAACTATGTTATTTAGACAATTATATTATTTGGAAAACTATGTTATTTAGACAATTATATTATTTGGAAAACTATGTTATTTAGACAATTATATTATTTGGACAACTGTGTTATTTAGACAATTATATTATTTGGACAACTGTGTTATTTAGACAATTATATTATTTGGACAACTGTGTTATTTAGACAATTATATTATTTGGACAACTGTGTTATTTAGACAATTATATTATTTGGACAACTGTGTTATTTAGACAATTATATTATTTGGACAACTGTGTTATTTAGACAATTATATTATTTGGACAACTGTGTTATTTAGACAATTATATTATTTGGACAACTGTGTTATTTAGACAATTATATTATTTGGTCAATTATACCGACTTATTTCAGGTACAAGAAGATTTAGAATTCCTGAAAACTCGCCACAGTTCCAAAGTGCAAGGGTGCCGAACCGTTCAGGACTTTCAGAAGACCTGCAGGGCATTCTTTACTCCTCGCATATTAAAACCTTTCTTCATTCTTCACGTTTTCGGTACAATTCAAGTCTTCTGTGGTTCTAGCATATTATTATATTACACAGTAGACATTTTATCAAAGATCAAGGAAGCCGGGGGCGGTCAAATTATTGACGAAAATCGAAGTGCCGTGGTAGTGTTTTTTGTACGAATTGTGGGTAATATCGTAACCACCTTATTAATAATTCGGATTGGTCGGAGACCTATAGCACTGACATCAGGAATTGGTTCGTCTGTATCTGCTCTAGCCCTCGGTGTGTTGCTGATTACGTTGTCCACAAAAGGTACTTCGCCTGGGTCAGGAGAAATTGAATCGTGGCTGGTATTCGTGCTGACCATGCTATTTGTACTATCAATCTCGACTGGTTACCTCATGTTACCGGTACTGATGTTAGGAGAGACCCAGGCAGCGCATGTAAGAGGTTTCGTGTGTGGTTACATTTACACGGTAAACGATCTCATTTTAGGGGGTACATTAAAATTTTATCATTCGTTATTAAGTATTTTACAAATCCATGGTTTGTTCTTATTATTTGGAATCTCGTGTTTACTTTGTACTCTATTTGTGTACGCGTTCCTTCCTGAGACACAGGGGAAAACCCTGGAACAGATTGAAGACTACTTCCGACAGCCAAATGTAATGTGGATTACAAGAAAGAAGACGTCTCGGTGTGAAACCCGGACGGTGAACGGAAGCCAAAAGTTGGAAACAAATGTCCTGGGTCCATGAAGCATTGAATTGAAACACATCAGAGAAAAAAATCTACATATCGGAAAATGCCCTCAGATGTCTGATAGAATTGTATAGACGTTTCAAAAGTACTTGCACCCTCGTGATGATAAGAGGTAGCGAGCGCGTATGAAACGTCCGTAAACTTCTACCAGACTACACGGCGAAACATTCCATAAGTCGTGTTATCTTCATATCTCCCGCCCTGAGAACCTCATATTTCACCTTTTATGTACTGAAACTTATATATTTATATATGGAGGAATGATCTATGATGAGAAGATATGGAGTGGATTGAAGTGGCTCAGGACTATTAGCTTCTGAAGCTACACAACACATGGGACAGACAAGAAACCATAAAAATACAAACGAAATATGTGAAGGAAAGAGCCCACTTGCCAGACCTACACATAGATGGGGAGGAAATATTAAAATGGGATTTATGTGCATTATCTCGTGAAAATGGTAATGAACCTTCGGTTCCATAGAAGGTAGAAATCTCTTGAGGATGGTTGTCTTCTGGGTTGTAGCGCCGTGTTGCCTATTGAAACGGAGAAGACTGCCATCTTTATAATCGCCGACTTGAAAATTTCACATCTTACATAGGACATTCTTGACTAGCCAGTCAACGTGAGCTTCTCATATACTTAAATATATTACTATCTGTATTAATATATTTAAGTATATGAGAAGACGATGGAAATGGCTGTTATGTTTATAAATCGCATGGTATGTTCAAATAAACGAAGCTTTTACTTAGCTGTCCCTTGGATGGTTAACCATAAAAATTATAATAAGATATTAGAAAACGTCAATTCATTCCGTAGGATAAAATAAATATTTGTATTATACTCTAATAAACTCCATTACAGTTATTACGATTAAATGTTCTTACTATTTTAATAATGCAACCGATAATAGTCCCAACAAAAGTTTCTTTGTGTACACGACAAGGATTTTTGTTATTTGTGATCTGTTCTTGTTCTGGCCTGAGATCTGAATACTTTAAGATCCAGTGGTAAGTATATATACCACCCGCTTTAGCAAATCGGTAACTACGTATTTTACCCACGGTGTTTAATTTGCTGGTTTCGCATGATTCTCAGATCCAACTCCCGAAACGTCGCGTAACGGTATAAGATATACCATGAACAATGTCCGACAGTGTATTCCTACAATAAACAATGATGATGTCAAGAAATTCGTAAGATTATTCGACATGTCTGCGCCGTACAAAGGAATTATGAAGTTTCAATGTGCAAAGAGTGTGGCAGATGACCTCAATCTGCTGATTCCCCACGAACTTTAAACTTCAAGATGTCTTGACCTCTATTTCAGTGTCTGACACGAATAAAGTCCTGTGTCTTTTGTTGCGAAACGCATGGATCTCTGGCCAATAGGCGTCCATTCTATTTTCCAACAAGCCTCTACTAACCACGTCCCTAACAGACAATCTTCAGTGTCATTTTTACAATGCCTCAAACCCAATTACAAGTCTTATCTCAGTTCCCCCCAAATGTCGAGGTAGCTCTTTAAATTAGGCCATGACCATTTCGTTTCATATAATTTAACATTCATTCTTTAATAACCACCCTATCACTCGACGCTACAAAGTTTAAGCAACAGAAAGTGTCGTTAAATAAATACCCGACAAAGGCTATCTCGGCGGTATGTTCCTCTAAAATGTCAGTGACTACCACCGAGTCCAGAATACATCAGTCCTCCTGAGACATTCATAGTATGCACAGCTAGTCAAGAAATCTGCCGCCTTTTATTGAAACCGAAAGGTCATTACCGCGTTCACAAGATCGTGCCAACGATCCATATTCTGGGCCAGATGAATCCAATCCACACCCTCAATCCCGTTTCCCCCCCAAAGGTACGTTTTAATATTATCATCCCATAAACACATACTTGTGTTGGGCAAGGCCGTGGTCTAGGCAACACGGAGTTTTCCTCCGTGGCATCCCAACAATTACTCCATTCACACACAGAAGAAGGCAATGGCAAACCACTTCTGGATCATCTGCCAAGAACGTATATGAACAGGTCCCAGTCCGAGAAAAGGATGGAAGGATCCTGTTCATATGGACCTGTCGTCAGACAGAACACTAAATAAATAATAAAAAATAAAAATAAACACATAGATCCTCTGATCTCCTCACTTTGCAGTTTTCTCCAGAATATCCGTCTACTAACTATTTCACTTATTTATTTATAGTTTTTAACGACGCCATGAATAACTCACTCAGATTATAACGCATAGAATTATAGTATTATTAGTGAATAATGAACTGGTAAGAATGTGCAACGATGCGTTTGCCTGGAGGAACTGAGAAAAACCTCTCAGGATTAAAAGTTTCCGAGCCAAGATTTCAATCCGAGACCTTACCAATACAAAGAATGAGTTTTAATCACATGCCCTCAAAATTTGTCCAAAAATGTGTAGATTAAGACCTGGGTAAGGGGTTATATGGCAGGATAATATTAAAAAGATATTTAAGAAATAAACTCCAAGGGTGCGGATTGAATTCATCTGGCTCAGGATAGGGACACGTAAGCACTGTAATGACCTTTAGGTTCCAGAATATTTTAACTAGCTGAGCTACTATTGTTTTCTGAACGATAAATTTGATCCGTCGATTTCATTAACCCTTTGAAGCCGAAGATCGTCTGAATATTATTTATGAATTCAGTCCGTACCGCGAAGAAAACACTACACCTCACCATTACGAAAATCAGCTGGTTAACCCTTTGAAGCCGAAGCTCGTCTTCATAATATTTACGAATCCAGACCGTACCGCGAAGAAAACACTTCACTTAACCATTAGCAGTCGAATCAGGCGGTACCACATAAGATTTAACAAAAGAACATCCCGGTCAAAGCCTTAATTGGTCAGTGACTCGGCAGCTAAGTCCGGTCGATCCCATTTCGATACGAAGATGACTTTAATTTTACTGCGATTTAAAATTAAAAAAAAAAGACCAATTAATTCTGCATTTTAATATGAAATTACAGCTTGTTTATAAAGAAATATGGTGTAATGATGCTGCCAATTTATATAGGGGGTTAAAAGGGCAATGCCACATTGCTTATACGTCAGAGTGTTAAGACGGTTTCGCTGTAATATTTCCCAACGTTTTATCTTAAAAGGTTCGTTCATGATTAAATAAAATAAATGTGCGCATGTGTTTTGTTTATTTTTAAGTGGCAATTTTGTCCTGTTTCAATCTGTGCAGACAGTCACTACGTATCATGGCCTCAGTCCGGTAAGTAACATTTGCTTCAGTCTGTTACAGAAACATTTTCTATCTGATATTCTCTGGATAAAGAACAGTGTACAAAGTCCAACATAAATCAAGTGAAACAACTTATAAAACCCCGAATAAACATTTGATACCCAATTTCGGTCAATAAATAGTTTTAACTACGTCCTATTAATCTATCCCAATAAATCTCGTGCACATTTGGTACAGATCTAAAGCTATTCTGATTTTAATTTTTCTTATAATTATTTATCCTCTAATTTAACAAAAGATACTTCAATACAAAAAATTAACAGGGACTGTACAGTGATATTAGATACGGAATCATGAAGACTCCACTAAATAAATCCTGATTTATTTTTATTAATGTAGAATTATTTAAACAACAGCTTACATCCATGATATTCCTGGCGTGTTTTTAAATATGATTTATTTTGGTTATAAGTTGTTTCCATATAAACATAAACTCTAACAATATAGTCTAAAGACAGTACAGAAATCTGTACCCTAAATCATTAATAGCACGTATTTCTCTTAAAATTTTCTTTTGAGAACAAATTTTTCCAACCGTGTAAACAGATTAAATGTTCAGCTTGGCCTTACAGTAGCCAGCAGAGATCTCGGTCAGATTTGTGAATGTCCGAAATTACAACTTTAAAATTACTGGTCATAATTACAGGTTAAATAGGCAACACGCAGCAAAGATTACCACAAGATTTTATGCACTAAAGAAATAAAAATATTTTCACAGGTATAATGAGATCCTACCACCATAAGACGGCAGTCCAATAGTCAAGTAATTTATACAAAAATTTAGAGAAAAATTTGAGCAATGATATTTTTAGAAAAATACGTATTTATTAAAACAAATATTTTGGATATATTACATGTAGAATTTAAATAGCGTATGATCATATCATGACTAAATGTAAACATAATGTGACATTCACGAATATATGGTTTTGCTATAAGAATTTTTACTAGTTATCGAGAACGATGTATAATTTTAGGTTACGCTATCTTTTTCAGCAAACATTTTTTTTATCCAGTTTACATGTCAGAACGGAAGTAATATTTTTGTTATATATTTCATAATTATGCTAATCGTACCAACGTAAAAATTTTCTGTGCATTACATAACTTCGTCTTTAACACATTAGGGCAGAGGTCACGGAGAACCAGGAGGGGTCAACTAAAATTTCCAGGGCGATTATTCCACAGGTAAGACGATTTTATACAAATTAGACACACATACTTAGCATAGTATGGGTGTGGGAGACAAAGAATATTCTGGAAGACAAGTGACAGATATTTTATTTCTGGAGGGAAAAGTTAACATTTCATTACAAAATGTGCGTGACATAAATGTAACTAAGTTATGTTGACGAATAAACTTACTTTTAAGTATCTTAAAGAAACATATCTGGAGAGCGTGCATTAATTTCATCTTCCTCAAATACGGACCAGTGGCGGGAACTTCTGAACGTGGAAATAAACCTTCAGGTTTCGTAAGGGCGGGGGATTTCTTGGGTATATGAGCGACTAGAAGCTATTCAGGGAGAAATTTGTTACATCTTGTTGTTATATACAGGCTTACAAACAAAATAGAAACAAATATATTTAACTTTAAGCTATACAGACTGAGTCATAGGAACATTTTTCCTTAATTTTGATCCTGGAACTCGCACACAAAGTTTGTAAACATACTTCTGACTCACCCTGTATATTTTCGTATTACCCACTAACATTAACAGATTCAATCTTATCTGCATGAAAGTAAAATAACTTGAGGTGATTTGTGTCTGGAGAAAGTTTAAACATTCACAAGGGCTTATAAAACTGAGCCTATTTTCACTTTCAGATCTCGATAAATGTACAGAAAAAGAGATAATTAAAAATAGTTAATGAACACCATGGGGCAGAGCCGTCGTTAAGAAGCTGGCAGTCGCACAACTGGTCTAGAAATTCCTCGGATTTTATACATCCCGAAGGTTCATTACATCAGTAATTGACAACCCGTGGCCCGCAAGTTGTGCCTAAGGAGCCCGCGACTTGAGTACATTATACTTTTTTTACTTTTTGATGAATTGTTACAAATTTTCAGTTTTCTTTCCTATTCTTTTAATTTCTACATCGGAATAAAACATTACGAAAAAAATACACCTTCTATTTTTATTTGGGTTAGTGTGTGTTCTTTTTAACCAAAATATATAAGATAATCTTCGGAGGGGGTTTGGAGGCACCAGAAAGGTTGAGAACATTGGAATACAGAGTTCATTGGACTACATCCTGAATCACACGAATATCTTTTTCGATTTTTATAATACCCAGTAACAAATATAATTTCCTAAAAAAGGACGTAATTAATGACATAAAGATTTCAAGAAATATAATGATCTATTACATGAACCGTAAGACTTTTTTTTTGTGTGATGATTCTGATAATTTTATTGGCAGCAAAATTTATGTCATGTAAGGAAATATTACAAAACATTAATCACACATTTTGTTTACTAACGTGTGATATAACTTTGAGATTATTTCTAGTAAAGCGTGCAACGTACAGACACCACCAACAACTAATATTACGTCCTTGCCCTGTTCTGATAAGCATTAAATCTGTTCTTTCCATCATCTTATCCGATTCCCCTGGCATCTTTTGCCCTTATCGCTGTCTCGCTCCTGACACTCTGGTCCACAGACAGTCTCCAAATGCTCTAGCAAATTTTCTTTAACAGCCGATCATTGTACTGACTGTACGTCTGGTCTTGTAACTTTCTATCAACGTTTCGGAGGAACGTATTCTACCTTAGAGATTATAGCGATGCGTCCCTCGGAAATATTCATAACCACCTACAAGAAGCCACAAGACCACAATCAGCATATTCACAGCTGTGAAAACCTCAGACACATTAATTATTGTTACAAACCACCGTTACTGTATCGTGAGACAGAATTCAGGCACACAAACAGCATTTCGTGAACTTAACAAGTTAGGAAGTATTTCACAATTTTACTCATTACTGCTCTTTCCTTCGGTCCAAGTATTTACCTCAGTATCCACGATCTATGCTCTTACGTCACAGTTATTAGTTCATAAACATCATGAAACTTAAATTTTCAGGTCGTGATCTCATGCACGTGTTTTGTCGCTGGGACATCTTACGGCATGTCCGCGGGACACTCAGCTGTTCTGTTACCCCACCTGCAGTCAGAAAACAGCAGCCTTGTCATTGACGAAAACACTGGCTCCTGGATAGGTAAATCTGAACGGCACCTCCACATTCTCACCTCTTTTCTTCATATAGGGTTATTCATAATTCCTGACACATTACAAAAAAATCGCTAGATTTGTGAGATGGCAGCGATGATTTGTCTACGCAGCTCAGACAGATCCCGTAGCAGAGGTGGTACAAAGATCTGGTCGTTAACAATAAAAAAAAATCACATGGCGTCAGGTCAGGTGATCGGGGTGGCCAATGAAGCAGCTCATGATTATTGAGCATTTATAAAGTATGTAAAATAAACTCGGAGAGTTTCTCTTTCTATCGGCATGACCTATGTTACCATCCATTGTACCATTGAAGTCTAGCGATTTTTTGTCATGTGTCAGGGAATTATGAATAACCCTGTATTTCGAGCTATGAGAGGCTAGCACTGTGGTAACAGAACCAGAAACTTCAGCACCGCAAATAACAAAGTCCGCCACTGGACACGATCCGGAGCCACCTCCGATCCTCACAAGATACATCCCAAAGTATCATCTCAATGTCTTCCTTGAATATCATTATCGGTCTTCCATGTGAGTATGTAACAGGAAACTTTTCCGCGATAAAATTCTATGTGCATATCTTGTATCCGTCGCCTCGTATTCACATGGCCAGCCAATCATAGTCACCTACACTTCGCTATCCAAACAATACTAAGTCACCTGCTTTAATCATGACGTTCTAGATCACACCTAAACGCATCCTTCCCAACCTCAGATGTCTTCCTGAGCATCTTTCTATCTTCCTAGGTCTACCAAGGCATTTCTTCCCACGAGGTTTCTTCGACCAGCACTTTGTATGCATTTTCGTGTCTCCTATGCGTGCTACACACTCCTTCCAACACGTGGCAATTCTAATAATATTTAATAAAGAGTTATAATTATGAAGCCGTCAGCATGCATTTAACTCCGTTAAGCCAGTAAGTGAAACGAACATTTATGTTTCAGCGAGTGTGTACGCCATTGCTAGCCCCGTGGGATGCCTCCTCGGGGGCCTAGCTATGGATCTGTGGGGCCGACGGAATGTTAATATGTTTGGAAACATCGGTATGGTTATCGGATGGCTTCTGATTACGTTTGCAGACAGCGTAGCCATGCTTATATCTGGAAGAATCATTGAAGGATTCTCAAGAAGTATCCTTGCCACTTGCATCACGGTGAGAGGTTCCAACCACAACTTAGTCGAAGACTAGCAACACAGACAGATATTAACGTTTCGGAGGAACATACTGCCTCCATCTTCAACCCTGAAGATGGAGGTAGTATGTTCATCCGAAACGTTGATCATCTACCTACAAGTTCACGCAGTGTTACTACCTACAACACCAATATCTGCATTCTCACAGAAATGTCTTACTGTAAACAGCCTATTAGACAAACATTTCGCCGGGAAAAAAAAAACCTGAAAAGAAAATACCAGTTAGGAAGGACCTAAACATAAACGGACGATAATATTAAAACTTATCTCAAAGAAATAAAGTTTGAAAATATGGATTTGAGAAATAACACTTCAGATTCATTTTAAAAGCACACAAAGAAAGGGCTTCATACGCCACTCCTACCATTAGATTAGTTAGTCAGTGGCATTACATTCGTCATTCAAGACAATGCACTTACTTCCCTAAAACAGGTTGTTTTATCAATGCCACGTCTCTTTCAATGTCAACTTACATTTACGTATACATCAGTAAAAAATAACTACAAAAAATAGTCTAACTGCTCCTACACGATTGCAAAATGAATTTTGATAAAACTTTGTGGGTCTAACCACGCAACAACACACTCTTCCTTCAAAACCTTATAGTCGTTCAGCTGGTCATGACAGTCGCAGTATTATTTCAAGAAACCCCAAGGTTCATTACCTTATTCACAAAATCCCACCATTGGTCATCATTTTGAAACAGGTTTACCCAGTGCACACATTATTACCTTAAAATACATTTTAATATTATCCTCCCATCTGCGCCTAGTGTTCCTAAGTGGTCTTTTCTCTTCAGGTTTTCCAACCTCAATTTTATACGCATTTCTAATTTCTCTCTCCACACGCGTTATGTCTCATTCTCTGAGATTTGTCTCATCGTAATATTTTTTTAAAAGTACAGACCATGAAGTTCTCCACACTCTTGGATCCAAATATTCTCCCCGGCACGCTGTTCTCAAACACCTTCAGTCTGTGTTCTTCCCTTAACGCGAGAGACAACCTTTAACACACGTACATAATAAAATTCGTAACTCTGATTCATTTTTCGAGTTAATTCCTGGATCAAATGATCCGGTCCTATGACTTCCATTTTCTTTTCCTTTCAGGTGTTTGTCGACGAACTTGCAGATCCCAAATTCAGGGGCTTCATAGTATGCAGTATGTTCACGTGCGTATCAGTAGGTATCATGGCGATCTCGTGTCTCGGAGCTTTTGTCAACTGGAGAACAGCATCGGCCCTGGCTGCTCTGCCGTCCATCATAAATCTGGTCTCACTATACTTCGTGTCTGAGTCACCCACGTGGTTCGTAAGGAAGAACAGGGTCCAGGAAGCAGAGAGTGCTCTGAAGTGGCTCTGGGGTCCCGGAAATGAAGTGCAGGTAAGTGTGACTCGTTATCTTAAAGGACGTTGGAGGATCAGTAGTGAGACACACCACATTTTGCAAGGACAAAATGACACAAATTTTCAGCTATGATGGTTCCCAGCTCGTTCTTACAGTAAATGTAGACAAAAGAGAATGTAAGACTTTCGAAAGTGGGGAAATTAAAATGATGAAAAGTCGAGTAAGGAGAGAAGTTAAGAAGGGCCTTACTGCATTCGAACAGAATGACATTAAACTTTGGATGGAGGAAAATGGCGAAATTTTAATGTTAAAGTCGGAAGGTTGCCTGAGAGAGAGAGAGAGAGAAAGAGGAAATTGGTGGGGGAGAAGTGAGAAACACTTCGATATCTGGGGGGGAGAAAGAGCATCTTATAGCTAGAAGGTCCCCAGGCAATGCCCGTTCGTCCTTCTGTTAAGGATAAAGTAAGAGTGAAGGCGTTAGTGTGATGATTGGCATAAAAGACGGAATTTTGAAAATTTTGTATTAGAGAAAGCTGAGACTATTAATTTGGAAGTTTAGGACATAATTTAGAAGTTCCTACTGAGGGGAGGGGGGGGGGTAAATTTTGATTAATTTAAGTCGGGAGGGCTGCATGAGAATTGCCTGCCTCATCTAAATAACATTTAAAACCTCAGTCAGTACCGCGAAGAAAACACGACACTTCACCATTACAAAGATCAACCGGTTAACGCTGTTTAATGAAATAATCGCTGTTTACTCAGAGAATCACGTGAAACTCATAAATTACACTTGTAAAATTAAGCGTTAGCTAATATTACGTGATTGTCTGGATAAACTCATAATCCCTAATTTATTTGAGAACTGAGACACGTTAAATCTTGCATTGGGTTACTAAGAATTTTCCACAAACTACTGATAGCTGTATTTACATCAGTAAAACTCAGATAATCGTACAATAACCCCCCCCCAAAAAAAATCTTATTTAAATTCTGTACAGAATTATTCTAAAGATATAAGTAATCCAGACTGTAACAACTATCAATATTTGACTAGAAATTCGGTCTCTTTTAATCAGAAATACTGTAATAATTTTGAAACTTTCTCCTCTGCTAAATGCAAAAAGAGGAAACTACAAATCAAAACTTACGTATTATATTCCACTGACTAACTCAGATTTTATTTTCTTCCAGGCAAAAAAAGAACTCCATGATCTGATATCGAGACTGCGTCCCAGGGAACAACACAGCCGACGGATTGCAAAGACTGTCAGAAATTTCTTCAAACCTTCAATTCTGAAACCCTTCTTTATAATACATTTGTTCAACGTCCTCCAAACTTTCTGCGGTCTCGGCATACTCACGTATTACACGGTCGACATTTTATCAAAGACTAGGAAAGCTGGAACAGAGATCTTGGATGATTATTCGACGACTGTTTTACTTTCAGCAGTTCGAGTACTTTCTGTACTCATTTCCTCGTTTCTTATGCTCAAGGCAGGTCGAAGAACGATATCGATTATTTCAGGCGTTCTCTCGTCAGCGTCTGCCCTTTGCCTAGGTATAATTCTCTCCCTCAACAACATGGAATATGGTTCTCCGATGTCTCCGAAACTGGAGGCCAATATTACGTTTTTATCAGCTCTCATTTACGCCGGAAGCATGTCATTTGGATTTTTCGCGCTTCCTTCTATCATGATAGGAGAAACTCAGCCTTCCCACGTTCGAGGTTTCGCCTGTGGTTATATATACACAATGAACGACCTCCTTCTAGGAAGTGTCGTTAAAATGTACCCTTGGATGTCCAACAATCTACAGATACATGGCATCTTCTTGTTTTTTGGAATTTCTTGTGTGGTCTGTACAATATTTGTTTATCTTTTCTTACCGGAAACTCAGGGACTTACCCTACAGCAGATTGAGGACTACTTCCGGCAGCCAAACGTCATGTGGGTAACTAGGGACAAATATGAAAACGACGAAAAAGGCCAGAAAATCGATATGCATGTTAATCGAATCAGACATCGCAATACCAAAACGCTAGTAATATAGATCTTAAAACTAAATAAATGTGTCAATATCAAAAATCCTTTTTCTTTCTTCCCTTATTTTGTAAAGAAAGAAATGCGTGTGTCGTAATGTGTCTCCCTAATGGTAACAATACGAGATCGCAGGGAATGGTCGAAATGTAATCATTCGGACTGTGTGAAATTCTCGGCACGGATCAGTACTTGTTATTTATTATTTAGTGTTCTGTCTGACGACAGGTCCATATGAACAGGATCCTTCCATCCTTTTCTCGGACTGGGACCTGTTCATATACGTTCTTGGCAGATGATCCAGAAGTGGTTTGCCATTGCCTTCTTCTGTGTGTGAATGGAGTAATTGTTGGGATGCCACGGAGGAAAACTCCGTGTTGCCTAGACCACGGCCTTGCCCAACACAAGTTATAAATTCGGGCACCGCCGGGAATCGAACCCGAGACCCCTAGGATTACAAGGCCAGCGTTCTAACCGCTAGACCAACATCTCTTAAAACGCGGTGACCGCGACTGTTCAACTCGGGAGTGAACCAACGAACATTCCCAACATGTCTGACACGAACCTGCCGGCACAACCTGCATATTTTTATTTCCCTCCCACATTTTAATAAAGATCCGCTTTCGGTAACTTGACAGCCTTTGTCTGATATTTATTTTGACAAAGTTGTTTCTTTGTGAAAGCTGACAAGGGTGACGGTTTTAAGGAACGAGGCAATACCTTGGAGCGATATAAAACGATGATAAAAAAAGTTGTAACTGTTTGACATTGAGTTCTTCAAAAGAACGTCTTTTGTTTCGCAATATGACTCCTGATAAAAACATTTTCTAACATACTAAAAATAAATATGCTTCAGCCATGAAGGTTTATGATAAAGTAGGTGACTAATGTATACTAGTATAGAATGTTACCTAATAACACTCTCTTAACTGGTTACACTTTATAAAATATTAAGCAAAATAGGAATGAGTGCGACTGAAGGAAGACGAATAAATAAGAAAGTGTAAGAGTTGTCAGTCACCTAACACGAACTCAATTTTAAACAGAACAAACTCGCGAGTAACTGTGTTGATCGAGTACCTTTAAACGACGATTAACAAACCCTAATTAACTTACGTACGAATTCTTCTTGCCCATTCGGATATTAAATTACCAGTGCTCTATTTTTTCGTAAACCAGAACGCTCGTAGAGAGAGAAAGAGGAAATTGGTGGGGGAGAAGTGAGACACACTTCGATATCTGGGGGGGGAGAAAGAGCATCTTATAGCTAGAAGGTCCCCAGGCAATGCCCGCTCGTCCTTCTGTTAAGGATAAAGTAAGAGTGAAGGCTTTAGTGTGATGATTGGCATAAAAGACGGAATTTTGAAAATTTTGTATTAGCGAAAGCTGAGGCTATTAATTTGGAAGTTTAATACATAATTTAGAAGTTCCTACTGAGGGGAGGGGAGGGGGGTAAATTTTGACGGCGTTAAGGGGTGGTAAATCTGAAACTCGTCTATATATTTAATAATTCAGTCCGTACCGCAAAGAAAACACAACGCGTTACCATTACAAAGATCAATTGGTTAACGCTGTTTAAGTAAGGAACCTCAGAACTTAGTGGTCTTCTAGGCTGTCATGCTGTGTAGTCTGGCACAAGTTTACCGACGTTTCGGAGGTCCTAGCTACCTCCAACACTGACCTAGACGCAGATGGGAGTTTCAACAGATCTTATAGAAATAGGGTGTGTCAACGTTTACTGGACTCTTGCATCTTAGGATGGGGTGAAGTGGCGAGCTCTTGTGGACACATTTTACTCCGTGTTATATAACCTAAACTTGCAAAATATTCTATCCCACAGGGCCGGCTGACTGGCCAGTGCCTGTGTACTATCTGAATTTTTTGCTTAAAAAAAACAAGCATATATATTTTTTAACTGTCAAATTGCATGATAAATGAATATGATAAGAGAACCGCTCGTAAAAAGTTCACAAACCTGACCAATAGTATGTAATTACTAGCAACATATTATCTCGGGTTTATAACAAGCGATGAGGTTAGCAGTAAATGTTCGTTCTAGAGCAGAAAGAATTCTGTACTTGAACATGGCTGCTTCTAGACGGTGGTAAGTACTTATAACTATGTCAAATTCTGGAATACGTATTTCTTAATGGCAATGTTATAAAACGACTCTAAAACAATTTATATTAACCCAATGATTGTGGCTAGAATTTCTGATAAGTTGGGGTCGTATGACGACATACTGTGACATCACAATCGCTATAATTTCCTATTTAATTAATTATGAATCGAATCGGAGTACGCATCCAGATTACTCAAGGAAAATTAGTGTAACATATCTGCACGAATGAATGAATGAATGGCAATTAATATACGAATCTGCTTCTTATAGTAAGATAATAACACTTTTAAGAAATTTCCATGGCTTTTTAATAAACTGTCCACATTTATGATCTTGCGGCCCGGAATGGTTAATAAACGCTCATGAATATTTAACTACAGTATTTTACAGTATCTGATACATATTTTGTGGGTCGATGTAAGTATTCTATATGTCTTGAATCTTTCATAATCAAAGCTCAACTCATTCCTTCCTACTCATAATTTGCTTGTTTCAAACTTAGAGGTAACTCAGTCAGGATAGTGACTGGACGACCGGGGCAGAGGATTTTCCCTCTAACCTCTGCGTTCAGACCGGCTCTGGGGCCCACCCAGCCTCCTCTACAATGGGTACCGGGGTCCTTTCCCCCCCGGGGGTTAAATGGGGCCGGGGCGTGATGCTGACCACTCACCCCCATCTAGTGCCGAGGTCAGGAAAGAGAGGAGCTATACCTCCACTCACCCCAAACGCCTACATGGCGTGTAGCGGGACGGCTTTAATTAATTTACTTTTTAAATTTAGGGAAAGCGGTCAACCAAGAGAAGTAGAAAAAGAAGGAATTATGGAGATGCCACTTCTTAACCCCACGAAACCAAATACTGTGGCTCTTGGCAGTGACTGTCCTAATCATGAGATTAATCCTCAACCAGCGCAAAAAACAAAGAGACCTTTTCGGCCTCAGGTGAGAACACTTTTATCATCTAATGCACCGTGGTAACCATATGTACCACATACTTTAACAATCAGAAACTTATATTTTCCTCATAGAATGTATTTATGGGTTCCGTTTGATTCTCGGAATAAAGAGAGATTACATTTCCCTAAACGTTATTAACTAAATTATCTTTGTAGAGTGTAACACGAAACTTACTTTCCTTGTCATCCCACTGTCAAACGTTTTAACTTCATTGAACCTATCTTTACCAGAAGGACAATCGGGTACTGCCTGGGAACCTTCGTTGATCCGAAAAATTTTCCACCCCCTCTTCCAAGTAAACGTACTGTCCCGAACAATTATTCCTTAAATTTCTTTATCATTCTCTCCTTGTGCTTCAAAAGATTAAAATCCTTCATCTGAGTACAGAATGGTTCTGGGTTGTTGGATGTTTAGACCTTTTAACATCGGACGGTGGGAAACGTCGAAAGAAGCTAATAATCCAAACAGAATGGTTTATTCAACAAACCCGGTACCCAAACTTTCTGATTACAAGATTCTCCAAAACCAGCGGGAGATCCAAATTTAAGCTCACTTAGCCTGCAGCTTTCAGTGAATGTAATTTTTGTTAGCATTCTCTGTTTCTCACAGTCCCTGAATTAATTTTTAGTGAAATATCTGAAAGATGGTGGTAAGGGTACATCGCGTATATTATCAAAATTAACGATAATTTCCTTCCCTTTACCCATCGATCAATTTCTCTGTAATCAAAACTTTTCTGCTGACGTTTAGAACTCAAAAACACGTAACTACCTCTGAAACTCAGTCTCTTATTAAAAATCACAGATGTGTCATGCCCATTCACTTTTGTTAATTAACACAAATAACACAGAAATATAATCGGTATTCATAATTTAAATTTTTGAAATTCAACAAAACATTTCCAATTCATTAATCACCCTATTTTCCGACATTTTAAAATTTGAGATACTACATAACCAATAAATAAATACAACAACAATTCATGGAACATATTTTACAACAAACCAACTCCTCATTATTTGGGATGGCAGAAATTAAGCGTCTCCAAACACAGGCTTATATTTCTATGACATAATTTCAATATATTTTTCCAGCTCAT
>NW_019059587.1:718989-733644 GCF_000696155.1 Zootermopsis nevadensis | reverse complement strand
GTCGGGCACTCAGCTGTCCTGCTGCCCGAACTCCAAAAAGCAAACAGCAGTTTGACAATAGATGAAAATATAAGCTCTTGGATTGGTAAGTATATCCTTAATTATTTGGCATAAGAGAGTGATGAAGTTTTGGAACACCAAAAAGAATATTTCAGTCACATAACAACGTGTGGATTGGATTCATCTAGCTCAGTACAGAGTCAAGTGGAGGGCTGTTATTACTAAGGTAATAAAACTTAGGGATGTATAAAAGTAAGGAGATTTCTTGATCAGCTGATTAGCATTTGAAATGATATTAATTTGAGATAAGATCATAATAATATGTGCCTATTGGATACATGTAAAAATATATTCTTTTAGCAAGTTCCCATGTAATGGCTGGACCAGCTGGGACTCTGTTTGCTGGAATATTCATGGAGATTTACGGACGAAGATGTAATATCATCACAGCGAACGCCATGATGACTATTGGATGGTTATTCATTGCAGGAGCACAAGAAAAGTTCATGATTTTATTTGGAAGAACCATCGAGGGATTTTCCAGATGTATGCTGTACGCAGGCGTAGCGGTAATTTCATAAGAAACCCTCTCTCTATTCAGTGATTTAGATTTTCGTAAGCAGTTTGTCATTTATAATTCTTAATTTTTAAGAAGCACACTGACGAACACGTCATGCTAACGTGTTTGTGATTCATTTAACGACGCTGTCAGCAGCTGAGACTATACAGGGTGTTCAATGAATAGCTGAATCATTTGGGAAGGATGTGGGAAGAAGAGGTGGTCCTGGCGTATGCCTGGAGCTACTGTAGAAAACAACGAAAAACATCGGTCTAATTACTCGACGGCTACATTCGATACGCGACATTTCAAACTAGAAACATTATGGGATTTTACGCCTGATAGTTTTGTACAACTTTGCCGACTTTTAGAGGTGCGTGCTACTTCCATCATGAGGGTGAATATAGCCCTGGAGGTTGTGAGTACCTCTGAAACGTCCGTCAGTTTCTACAAGACCTTACAGAGCAGCAACTCAGAAGACAGCCATCTTCATTCTCATCGCCGTGAGAACCTGAAATCTCACTTTGTTTGCTTTGTAATTGTTTTATTTCGAATGTTACCCATGTTTTCAGGTGATAGTGGACGAACTTTCGGACCCAAAATATCGAGGTTTTATTATGGGATGCTGTGGTACATTTGCATCTGTTGGGATCTTAATTATCTCCGGTCTGGGCACTTGTGTTGACTGGCGCACAGCCTCTTGGATGGCTGCAGCCATGTCTTTTGCTTCGCTTGTGATCTTTCCCTGCGTTTCCGAAAGTCCAGTCTGGCTCGTCAGAAAAAACCGGATACCGGAAGCAAACCGATCACTGAGCTGGATTTGGGGACCACAACATTCTGTGAAGGTAACCGCATTAACCCTTTAAAACCGAGTGGTAAATATATATACCACCTGCTTTAACATTCAATAACTCTTTCTTAACAGAGTATGTCTATTGGTTCTGTGATTTAATTAAAAACAGATTTGATCAGCTAATCTTTGCAATGGTGACGAGTCGTGTTTTCTTCGCGGTACGAACCCAATTCTTAAATATTATTTAGATCAAAGATTCTGACGACGTCGCTAAATTACGTACTAAATTTCCAATGTCCTTCCTGTCTCTCTCGAATGATCCAATTTTAGGCTCTTATGAACACGGTGACAAAGCTTTGAGTTTCATCAAATTTGGTGAAATTTCTGGTTCTAACGACGGCGAGAATAAATAAAACTCTTCTAGGATGTTGCGCCGTTTACCCAGTTAGAAGTTTACCGACGTTTCGGATGTGCTTACTACCCCCATCATCAGGGCGATAAAACAGCACCAATTATGATCTGTTAATGTGGTTTTAATCTAATATATCGTGTTTTATATAATTTCAAGGCCACAGAAGAACTCCTAGACCTGCAGCAAAGATACCTTCATGAGGAATGCATTGGACACACTCACCAAGGACGTACCGGGCTTATTACAAAAATTCGTCACTTCTTCAGGATTTGTCGTAGTTTATCCACACCTTCAACACTTAAGCCCTTAGTTATAATCCTTATTTTCAACATTTTTCAACCCATCTGTGGTCATAGTTTGTTTATGTTCTATGCAGTAGATATTTTACATAGAATGCAAAAGAATAACTTTGAAATTATTGATGCGAATCTTGAAACAATTTTGTTATCAGTTGTTCGCTTGTTATCTGTTACTCTCTCTTCCTTCTGCATGTTTCGTTTAGGTCGAAGAGAGATAGGGATAATTTCCGGTATCGGGGCATCTGTTTCCGGAATATTCATTGCAGTTATTCTGTATATGAACTTACTTGAACAAGGATCCCCTATCCCGCCTCGAATTGAAGCCTGGATCATTTTGGTGCTAATAATTTTCTTTATAGGAAGTCATTCCTTTGGATTCTATATGCTACCGGCCTTAATGATAGGCGAAACCCAAGCAGCTCAAGCTCGTAGCACCTTCTGCGGATGCATATTTACGATTACAGATTTAATTCTTTTCGGTGTTCTGAAAGGTTACCATTCGATTTTAAAATCGGTGGATATACATGGAATGTTTCTCATCTTTGGAATATCGTGCTTATTTTGTACAATATTCATTTACATTTTTCTACCGGAAACTCGTAAAAAGACCCTAATGGAAATTGAAGATTACTTCAGAAAACAGAATGTCATGTGGCTATCAAGGGAAAAATATTGAAATCACAAAACAAATGAATAAATAAATACGTAAACTTAATTCCTGAGAATAAAAACGCAAGTCAAGTCTCCGGAATATTCCTCCATATCTTAATTTTACAAAAAAAAAAATACATTCCAAACGCTTGCAACAGAAAACATTTATAAACATAAGGGCCTAGTTTATTCAAATACTTTTGGCTCTACTTAGAACGTAAATTAATCAACAAGTTCCCTGCCCGTAACTGCTTAAATTATTCGTATACAGAGTTCATACCGAAATATTACCTCTTTCAAATTGCGAAAAACATTTACTGAATAAATTAGACATTTGAAGTTCCCTACGATGTAAACACATAACAATTAAAACAAAACACCAGGAAATGGACGGAAAAATTTTCAGTACAGAAAAACAACCAAAAACCTGCTTCATGCCATCAAATTGAATATCGCACTTACCTTGACAGCCGGAAGAAAATGTGGTTATTCCCATGTACAGCTTGTCGAATCTAGGAGCATTTCTGCTGACGTCACAAACACTAGAGCACTGCGAGTTTCAAAATGTCACTTGCCAACAACAATGTATCTTTCTTTTGAAAAAATCCTGTCACTAATACGTCACCGAGTCAAAGAACTAGTGGTTTTAAAACCGTTCGTGTAACAATCGGTATTCACGGCGCACACTTTTTAATAAAAAAAAAACAACTCTGAAACAACTGAACTCAAATGAAATACATTCTACTCTTCAAATTTTCAGACAATCTGTATATTATAACTTTTACGACGACGGTTAAAAGTGACAATTTAATCCTTACTCGTTCCTTATTAACCACGAAAACCGTCGGCCTATCTCTTGCCTAAGATTTGAATTTCGAGACGTTTCGAAAACAAAACAAGATTGCCAACAGCTATACACTAAACCCCTTACTAGTAACCCGGTGTCAACTGACTGGTGCCTCAATTGGAACTGCTTCTCGCTGCTGTCAACACGTCAAATACAACTTCATTAGGATAACAAACTTCCTGGAGTTTATCAGTTATTTTATTTTCAATTAAAACGAAGTTTAGAAGACTGGAAACAAAGCAAAACCCACTCTGTTTTGATAGAGCTACTCCGAAACGTCGCGTTTTAATTACATTAAAAGCATGGATTATTTTAATAACACACCATCGTCACAAACCTTTATATGTAAATTCCTATGCTTTACACTTCGCATAATTTGAAGGCTTTCGAACATCGACAAAAAAATTTCGTGATGAATAAATTATTTATTATTAAGTGCTCTAAAAGCCTGTAGCAATTTTGAATACGCAAAATTCAATAACACCTACTGATATGCTCGTGGGTTTAGTAAACACGAATTTTTGTAGTGGTATTTTGTTCACATTCATTCGTACAATTGGGTTGCAAAAACGATAAGTTGGTAGTCATTAATAAGGACACACGTACTTCTATGTGACGTCATTAAGAAGGGCACAGACTTTGCACCCAATACTTCCTGTATTTTATATATAAAAATCCTCTACTAAATAGGAAACATCCCATGTGACTATAAACGATTATGATAAAATTTAGCAAATAAACATACGTTTCACAACGAAAGGTTATCTTATTTACGTAGTCACATGCATGTACCAATTACACACGACCAGTTCAAACACTGAGAGCTAATCAAGAGAATATTTTGAAGACCAGTACTAACACAGCATAAAGCCATAAATAGTATTCCTTGTAAACATCCTGAGTAACATAGTATCTTAAACACTTTTTGTATAAAGAAATGCACTGAATTGAAACAAGAGACAAGCACGCTTCGTTCTTCCACCACGCCACGTCAACTCGAACTGCATCAGTGATTCTTTAGGTAATCATACCGACAGATGTCACCAGTATCGAAACAAGAGACGGTGTAATCCCGACACGCAAAGGCCAAACAAATGATGACAGTGTCCACGCTTCAAGGTGGAATAGCTAACACGTGTTTGCATATTAAGGTTAGAAGCAACATACAGGAAAACATTCACGATTTTCTATATATATATATAAGGCGACAGAAATATTTATACCGTAAACATAAAAATTATGTGTTAATATCCCTTCAAATGGCTTACGTTAGAGCACAAATGCTTTAAAATCATAAAAGACTTGGATAAAGAAAGTCACATTTGTAGACATTCTCTCGTATGTTAACCGTATTAGCCCAGCTAACAACGAAAAACAATTTCTCGATATTTTTAAATGACTAATACATTTATTGTACGCATGTGTAAGTGTGTTGCTTCGTCCTGGAACATTTGACGGGTTTGTCGGACACAAGAAATGCAAAGTAGCGTCGATTGACAAAACAAAAGGATAATATTAAAATGAATCTTAGGTAAACAGAATGAGAGGATATGAAATGGTCTGGTGTAATAATTAAATTACAAAGGCATACATTTTATTGTTGCATACAGTTATTATTATAAATAATACTGTATAATATTTATACAGAATAAATTGCAAGGCCAGTGTTCTGACGTAACTCGACCAGAACAATAAAAAATATTGACAAGCCACAAGATTTTTAGCGTAACATCACATTAGAACAGAGTGCGAAAAAACGGTGTTTCCGACAGGGATTAAATATGATAATTTCATTTAAGCTGCATTAATTTAAGTAGCAGAGAAATTAAGTGTGTCCAGTAATTTTTCACAAATCACCGTGAAATTCGGACTACCTTAAGACAGCTTACGGCTACCATATTAATTAGAAATTTATAATTAATTCACTAATTTGCTCATGAACTTTAGTACTGCAAGCTTCGAAGGGAATAATTTTTATTAAGATTTATAATGAACTTTTCAATATTAAATATAAATATTCTTACAGTAACGATAATTTATCATGTATCATTTTTATCAGAATATATTTCATGGTTATTAAAAAAAATGCTATCATTTTTGAGGCAAAAGGGCTCATTACTAAAAAAAAAAAACAAATAATTATTGACCTCTAAAATGTATTTTAATAAACTAGAATGATAGAATTTCATAAAACGTAATTTTTACGACAGGCTCTTCGCACTTCCAAATCACAGGCTCGCTTAATCACAGTAACCTTCACGCAAAATTAATTATCTTTCAACTAAATATTATTATTTTATATTAGCTGTTTAACATTTTTGAATCAAAAGGAATTAAGATTCTAGTTAAGATACTAATTTCCTCTACTGCAATTTTACCATAATCATAAACGTAACAACAAAAGCATTTAGATTTAATTATAAAGCCAAGGAAAAGCGTAATTACGTCACGAAACATTTTATTTCTGCTAACACGCTAAAAAGGGCACAAAACGTCTCTGGGAGTTGGAATAACTCGGCTAGTAATCCGATTAAAGACTCGATGGCAGGGTTTCGATCCCTGGCGGGGGCAATTGTTCTTATAGTCCCCGTATTCAGACCGCCTCCTATCCGATGGATACCGCGGGTCCTTTTTCCGGGGTTAAAGTTCAACCAAGGGCATGTCACCGATTATTCACACCCAAAATGAGTAGCAGCTATATACGAATTCAAAATACCGACGCAGTGTGATATATCGTAAAAACGCCCAGTCATTCGTATTTAAGCGTTTAAATTAAAAAAAATTAATACAGTTGACTGTAATAAAATACTAGACACACTCTGCTACTCTAATCAAACAATTATAACCACTCGTATTTTTAGAAGACGCAATTAAAGAGAGTAACAAGAAATAATATATAAAAATTAAAAATAATTATATTTTTACAATTTTGTACAAGGCGTATATATATATATATATATATATAATAAACATGCACGTTTTACATTACAACGAAGTGTCACTCGGGCGTATTTTTAATTCATACGCGATATTATTATTCCATTTATTTTAAATGTGAATCACGGTGCAAATATCTGAACGAATGGCAAGAAGGTGAAACACAGCTGTTAAAGAGTAAAAAATCACCAGAGTAAAATCACCAGCTAAGCATCGGCTCCACCTCGGCAATTACTTTTAATCTAACACAGACGAAAACTAACGCAGTCTTTGGTTTTAATTAACCACTCTAATTTTTTTTTTGTAATTCTTTTTAAATAATTCGATGCGGTTTCTGAACTAATAAACTTTAACCATTTCTTCGAGTTTTAATTTTTAAATTACTTAAAAATAAACTATGTACAATTACACGGAGAAGAAAAATTACATTGCACTGGGAAATAATTCAAAGTATTTTTTCCCTATATTTTAAATAATTAAATACACATGCACACACAAAAAATACACAACACAGCATCACAAAACATTCTATGGCTAATATCTCGAAGTGCAGAGTACAGATTTTGTGGGAAAACACGATAAATGGCGGGAATAAACCGCGACGTTCATCTGTTCCACCGACATTAATTATCCTCACGACCGTAACAAAAGCGCCTGCTAGATATTTCAAAGGAAGCTTGGAATGGTAATTAAATATTCGTAGCGTAATAAATATGTATTAGAAAAGGCTTTTTTTTTCCCCACATCCTCAACACTCTAAACGTTTGTCCCGTGTTTTTTCGTCCCCATGGCACTGATGACTAGCGTAGTCTGCGTCTTTATTTTAGGAATTACGATTTCTTTAATCACTCTCAGCAATTTTAGACCTACACAAAATATTTTCCAGAACAAAGAGATTTTAATTAATATTTTTAATATAAATCGAATATGAAACTTAAAATGTTAATTAATAATAAAACTCGCTATGAAGGAGATTCGAAGTGTCTGTCGATAACCTGATTTTTTTCTTCTGCGCGCGCATTACCGAACAGTAAGCTCGAGTATTACGTCAAGCGGCCGACAGCGCTGTGAAGTGCGGCGGTGAAAATATGAAGTTTTATTACGTCAAGCGGTTTACAGCGCCGCGAAGAGCGGCGGTGAAAACATGAAGTTTTATTACGTCAAGCGGCCAACAGCGCCGTGAAGAGCTGTGGTGGAACTATAAAGTTTATTTTATGCGCTGTACCAACGCTTATTTCTGTTTCAAACACGAGAACCATTTCAGTTTCTCGGAAATTAATATTAATTTTGCTACAGAAAAATTTTGCGGAATATAAAGTGATTTCGGATTTTACGTGAAAATCCTAGCGATGTTCTGTATGGACCGAGATTATTTTTCAGGCCGAATCGCTTCGTAATTTGACGAGATTATTTCCGTTACGAAGATTTAAAATGTCCCATCGATACCTTTCGAGGAAAATAAATCTACAACTACCACATGTACGATTTACAATTACATGTAATTGTTTTACATAACAAGAAGTTTTGAAGCACACAAAGTGTTGGTAGGTAAAATGATGACGGCTGTCCGGTTCCATCTGCCGTTCTCTTACGTTGGACACAGAACTGAAATATGCGACATTCTTCAGTAATTAATACATATTTAAGAGAACAATTAATTTAAAATGCAAAATCATATCGCAGTAAAAAAAAACACAACTCACTGGAGAATGCGTGTTTATTAGTAAATTACAAAAAATTATTCAACGTGATCTGCACGTAAGCGTAAATGACAGATCATGTTATTGAACCCAAATTTCGATGTATTTTCTGGTATGTTTCCTGCCGTGCACGGAACATCAACCCGTAGCTTTTCCGGAGTATAAATGCGATTTGACTATATATTATTCTTTAAAAATCCACATAAAAATAAATCAGTTGGGTTACGGTCCGGAGGTCTTGGTGGACACAAACATTCTGAAAAACAGACTCGAAGCACTCTCCAGAGGTTACGTTTCTTTTCGAAAACTTCAAAATGGGAGGGGGAAAGACTAAATTTCGGCTAAAAAATACTTGGAACAATATTTGGTTCCGAAATTCAAAATTATTACTTTCTCCGAGACAGCCAAATACCTCGTGAAAACTGTCCGACCTGACAAGACCTACAAAAAAATTCTATTAGCCTCAATATTTTGCGTACATACAGAACACTTCTAAAGCGGCCCATCCACGTACGAGCCCGGCTCGCGAGTCAGGCTCGTACGTGGATGTACCGCTTAAGGACTGTCACAGCTTTCAGGATTACTAACCTTTGAGTATATAATCCGTAAGGAGCGTAGGAACGGTGGGGCTGTCCTCGTTGATAGCTTTCAGTACTGCAACGAACAGATAAGTGATAAATCACGATAAATTTTAATTTATCATTTTCAAAAAAAGCCAAAAACTTCTATAATACTCACTTTTGATGAGGACCTGAAGAGCTTGGTTGTCCGGTGGACCACTCCCCAAGTGATAAGGGATCACCGTCGTCAGATACTGGGAACATAACGTTACTGGTAAAGGTTTGTCGTTTACATTTATCAAACTCCGACGTAAATTCACGTCTTCCTGAGAAGCTGACAGTTGTTCAGGCTTCATAACATTTATGGAACCCAAAGGTTCATTACTGTAAATTTTATGAGTAGAAAAATAATTTTAAAATACTTTTTCCAAACTCCGACACCAAAATCAGACGACCTCTCTTTCCTTACCTTGGGGTCGAGACCGTTCGGCACTCGAGTTGAGGCGTTGCTGCGTCCCGTTCGCTTGCGTTCGACGTGGTACTGGCGCCGTTTGTTCTGAACAGCGAGCAGAAGTGAGATAAAAGTATTCTTCAACTCCTTCTCATATTCTAGTTCATCGCGCAATGCAAGTTCTGCGATAAGCGTCTCTGAAAACTCTCGGATTAGAACTTCTAATTCCAGGTAGAGTTCATTCAGTTGAGACAGACTCAAAGTTATCAATTCTGAAACAAATACAAGGACAAAAAAGAAATGTTTATTTAACCCTTTGAAGCCGAAGATCGTCTGAATATTATTTATGAATTCAGTCCGTACCGCGAAGAAAACACTACACCTCACCATTACGAAAATCAGCTGGTTAACCCTTTGAAGCCGAAGCTCGTCTTCATAATATTTACGAATCCAGACCGTACCGCGAAGAAAACACTTCACTTAACCATTAGCAGTCGAATCAGGCGGTACCACATAAGATTTAACAAAAGAACAACCCGGTCAAAGCCTTAATAACGCTCTATCACGCGCGAAATGTTACGCGGCGTGACGTCATAAACGAGGGTGTGGATGAGAACTGATTTTGGTTAGGATTTAAGAAAGCGAGACAAAACCAAAATAAGAACCTTGAAAAATACGGCTACTGTGAAGTGACGTCAGAGACAAGAGTTCCATCTGCGGAACAACGTAATCTCAGCGACGAAAAAATTCATTACACGAACAAATAAAATCAATATACGCGAATTTTGATATGTTCCTTTATTACGTCCGTTCATATTTCCCAAAACCGAGTTCCTGATCTCTCGTGAGCACTGTCCTACACAAAATTTCTGCCACTACAGGTCAATACTCACTATCTTCATATAAGGGCGACTGAAATACTTCTTTTCCCTTCATTTCCAATGTGTCAGTCGAGTCGAGCAGCGAGCCGTCAGAATCAGGCGAGCATTCAGTTGATGGAGTCTCCTGAAACCACCACGTCATAATAAACGGAAAAAAAAAATATGAGAAATTTACAATAAATTAGTCCTTCTCTCCTTGTCCACAGTACCTGCATCATATCATCAATTTCCCTGATCACCTCCTCCGCTGTTTTCACAGGCTCCGTGTCCTGATGAAGACCAGAGAGGATGAGTGAATGCATGTCCAGGTCATTGGCCACAGCTTCGTCCTCGGAGCTCAGATCTAGCAGATCGTCGTCTGGAGAAAGTGTTTCCTGCGCACACCACGGCTAGGCATGAACTTCAGAAATTCATTCGGAGTTTTAACATTTTCGAGACGAAAATTTCATTTTTACGATAATTTTCATGAAAATCTGTCAACTGGTTCAAAAGTAAAATGAGAATGTATTAAAGTACCTTATTTTCATTGAGGTTTAAAGCTGGCATATGCAATTTCCTCGCATATGACTTTGACCAGTCAATAGGAAGGATATTTCCAAAATTACCAGTTATTGTCCACCACATCCTGTGAAATAAAAGAATATTCTCAAATAATAATTTCATAAACATATATACAAGACTTTTTTATCGCTTGAATTTTTCTAAAAATCTTAAGAGCCCGTGTTACTGACAACGTCCGCTAAATAAACCACAAACACACAACAACACATGAAGATAAGATGACAGATTAACAACGCTTCGATGATTCAGAATGATACGCACATTTATTTTATTTATTTAGTTAGTGTTCTGTCTGACGACAGGTCCATATGAACAGGATCCTTCCATCCTTTTCTCGGACTGTGGACCTGTTCATATACGTTCTTGGCAGATGATCCAGAAGTGGTTTGCCATTGCCTTCTTCTGTGTGTGAATGGAGTAATTGTTGGGATGCCACGGAGGAAAACTCCGTGTTGCCTAGACCACGGCCTTGCCCAACACAAGTTATAAATTCGGGCACCGCCGGGAATCGAACCCGAGACCCCAGGATTACAAGGCCAGCGTTCTAACCGCTAGACCACCGTTGAATTCGATACGCACATACAGATTAAAAATAGTTTCTGAGTTATTCATTACATAAATTTGACTAATGTAAGAATTTCCCTTTATATGTCTTCAGGAGACTCAGTTGGGGTGCGTGAACTCAATTAATCTCTTTATGATTGTGTCTAATGACAAGGTTTGGTATTGGCAATCTTGTTTCAAATTTCGTAATATTTACTTTTGTAAAAACAAAACGAGGACACGACATTTCATACAAACTTATCAAAATTAACATAAAACACACAGAAATGCACACGCAATAATTCCGGGGGGATTTGCTAAAATGTCAGCTTCTGTGTCTGTGGTTGGCAGTAATCAATGAAAAGCTCGCTTTGGGGGGCGGGGGGTTTCTGCAGGGCTGCCAACACCCGAACTGCTGCCAACTAGGTCAGTATTCTTCATAACGTCGGATCCAGGCCCTCTGTAAATAATTTCCTTGGCAAAACTCTTATCGACTTGTTCGCGAACTTGTTCATGAATTAACAACAACTTTCAAAATATCCTTCGCTGGACCAAGACATACGTGATCTATCACGCTGTGAGCCACCCTTCAACTTCTAAAACAGCTCACCGATCTTCACGAAACATGGTTTCAGCGTTACGATAATGGGGGTTACCACAAACTCACAATTTTAATTTCCTACAATGATGATCACCCTGATGATGGAGGCAGCAATGACCTCCGAAACATCGGCTAACTTCTATCACCAAACTTCACGGCGCAACATCCCAGAAGACAGTCGTGTTCAGCAAATGTCTTTCTCCCGAGCAGTTACAGACAAATGTTCCAGTCAGCCCCGCTCAAGGAACGAAGCTGAGTCCACGTGCGTAGGATGATAACCCAAACACTAACGTCCGGTTGTCAGCGAAGGTCTAGTGTACCTGGTGGGTTCTCCAGTGGCAAGTCGCCAGTCATAACGACCTCGAATACGACCTCCCCCCTCCCCACAATTTCCCCTTTCCACTTCATTTCACTTCTGCAAGCGATGAACACTGCCTTACACAGACCTGGGTACACGAAAGGAACTGGATATTTCAAGACCAGAGCAAGATAATTAATTAAGAGTGTCTAATTAGACGAGGGTGGAATTTTGGAGAAGGCTTAAGATTGGTACAAAAATTCTGATCTCATACTGTCAGATTTCGTCAGTAAGGAACAATTATATTTCAGATCGGGACTTCCAAGTTCTTACGGCGGACAGTAAGTAGATGGCTGTAGTCTGGTAGAAGTTTACTGACGTTTCAGAGGTCCTTAACCCTTCGAAGCCGAAGATCGTCTGAATATTATTTATGAATTCAGTCCGTACCGCGAAGAAAACACTACACCTCACCATTACGAAAATCAGCTGGTTAACCCTTTGAAGCCGAAGCTCGTCTTCATAATATTTACGAATCCAGACCGTACCGCGAAGAAAACACTTCACTTAACCATTAGAAGTCGAATCAGGCGGTACCACATAAGATTTAACAAAAGAACATCCCGGTCAAAGCCTTAATGCCTCTGTCATCAGGGCGATGAGGATCAGGACCCATCGCCCTGATGATGGAGGCAGCAAGGACCTCTGAAACGCTGAGGTGCTACAATCCGGAAGTAAGACAAATTGTTAGTCACTTATTTTTAACTTTTTCGTGATCGTCTTGCGTTGAGATGCTCATTAAGATCCAAAACACTGAACTGTCATTAATTAGTCGAATACAGACCACAGCGTCCCACCTCATCAGTTTGCAGACTGACTTTAATCTTAGATATCCATCAAAGCATACAGAGCACGAATTAATATTTTGTCGCCATTTTATGACGCACCGAAGTCTACGAGCAGCTTTACGACGTATGGGAATAAAACACAGAATGCAATTAAGCAAGTCACAGACAATGGTTGCGTTGTTTGGGGCAGGTGGGAGTACGGCAGACTGAGACGGACAAAAACCATTGAGGCAGTGGGAGGGGAACCCAAGGTCAACCACCGACACACAGCATCCTCCGCCCGCTCTGACGCTGTACCAGGGCTGCAACGAGATGAATTGCAGTATCATGAGATAGCATGACGTTATCATCTCTCTCTCAGCGACTGAAACACAATGTCCGTCAGATGTGGTTCTCATTTTAGGTTACCAACGTTTCGCATACTTCACCCCTCCGAAACGTCGGTTATCAACCTATAAGTCCACAAGGAGTTGCTACTAAGAAGACAAACACCGACAATCAAAATTACATCCGTTCAGCGATACTTTATTTTGGACCATTAATATAGAATTTTAACGAAATCGGTTTCGGAGATTATACGGACAGCCACAAGATTTTTCCTACCACCCGCATTCAATCTGTGATCGTTATGAAAAATTAAAAATTCCACGCATTTTATGAAACCGGAAGCTTCACAGGTGTGTTCAGAACAGCCCGTCATTGAGGTTTACGTTCATCGATTCCGTATCGTATTTAACATCGATTTTAATATTATCATCCCAACTACATCCCCCCTTAAGCAAAACTCCCAAAATACTGATATTCCTGACCACATAAACACCTGTTGATAATGACTTAGTATTTCTAAAGAAATGTTAACAATCTTTCGGAGTTGTTATTATTATTATTATTACGTGTAATTTAAAGGAGGCAGCCACATGTTTCGATGACGTCAGCAGCCTGTCGGTTTACATCTGTTACATACATGTGGTTTAAAATTAATGTTGCAAAAATGTAAAGCTGAACATCCCAATACCAGAGAGAACACTTCATCTCGACAAACGTTTGTCCAGAGATTACAAGAAACACACGCCTCGATGACGTCAGCAGCCTGTCGGTTTACATCTGTTACATACATGTGGTTTAAAATTAATGTTGCAAAAATGTAAAGCTGAACATCCCAATACCAGAAAGAACACTGCATCTCGACAAAAGTTTGTCCAGAGATTCCAAGAAACACACGCTCCTTCTAAAGAAATCCCTGACATGATGAGAACACAAAATTAATTAAAAATATGTAGTAACCCGATGTTGGTTTAATGGATGCAATGTCGCATGGACTTTATACCAAAGTTTTGGACGAACATATAATATTCTATCAACAGCCCTGAAGATGGAGGAAGTATGGTACTCCGAAACGTTGATTCCACCTGCAATTCCATACGACGTTGCACCACAAAAGACCAACGACACATTCACAGCTCAAGTGAAATTCAGACTTTCAACACGAAAAATATCTTTTGAGAAACTTTATAGATGCAAGCCTTCACGTGTTTGAAAACAAAGTGATCTGGACCTTAATATCGTCACGACATGAAAATCTAGAGTCTACGATGGGCGTTTTATTAACCCTTGAAAGCCCAGTGGTCATTGTATGTCCCACCTGCTTTAACAATCAGTAACATTTCAGTTTGTATTGAATTTCGTATGATTCTCAGTTGCAAATAGCGATTATTTC
>NW_019059587.1:706680-717903 GCF_000696155.1 Zootermopsis nevadensis | reverse complement strand
TTAATCAGTTGATCTTTGCAATGGTGAAGTTTTGTGTTTTCTTCGCGGTACGGACTGAAATATTAAATATTATTTAGACGAGCTTGGGCTTCAGAGCGTTAATTAATGTCAGCGCGCAATACAGTTAACGGGGCGGAAAAAGGGTACAGATCATCATCACCACAGCCGATTATGGCACGTGACATACTGTTTACAGTTCTCGAATTATTAACGAGGGCTTGCACGAGAAACCAACATAAAGGCGGCCATGCTTCGTTAAGCGAAAACGAGTTACGTGTAATTATCATCACCAAACACAAACAAATAAAGTGATATTTATGATATGTCAGAAACTCCGTACCCTCTCCTGAACATTACATTCTTTGTCCTAAACTTCCACTCTAGTTAACAATACACTGTATTAGGAGACACGGACAGAAACAATGAACACTTGTTTAATTACATTATTACTACAGATCGGGAGACAGAACGAATGTTGCCAGATATTTACATTTGAACTGTACTATCCTTAAGGCAGGACACGTATCTGCGACTTGGCAACAAAGCGCACATTTTCTAGTGCAAAAAAGGGGGCCTATGTTAAGATAACTTACATGGGTCTTGCGTTTTCCATCTTGAAAATCACAATAACAATTTACGAACACCAAAAGACCCAACTCATAATACTTAAAGAAAAATACAACGTATAATTTCTACAAAACTACAAACAGCTGGCAGGATGGCCGGCCAGTCCTCAGGTCTGGTTTAGAACAGGGGACCTCCCGGATAAGACGCGGAAATACTAACCATACTGCAGTGAATTTAACCCAGCGTCAACTTCTCACAAATTCCTCCTACGCAGATCTAAAAATGATGAGTTAATACCACCCTGAGACGACCACCTTATAAAATAGAGCCCGGTGGCTGGGGAGAACAAAAGAACGTCTCAATACGTCGTCATGGTAACAAGACAACGCCATAACCAGTCTTGGAAACCGGTTAGGTACAAGTGGATGGCGCGTATTCTCGTAGGCCAATGACTTCACGTAACAACAATAATGAAAATAAAGCGATTCAAGTGTCTGCTTCCTTCTACAGGTTTGTTACGAAACGCAGATATCAGCTTACATCGTTAAAAAAAAAATCAAGCAAAACAGAAAATCGTATTTCCAACAACGCGAAATCTATTTCTGCCTTCTCTAGACTGTTTAACGCGTAGCAACAGCCAAGTCTGTTCCATTGTCTGCTGTTATGGAAACTCTCGCCTTGACAGTCCATTCCAATGAAAAGTCACCCACACCGTTCAAATTTCGTATTTCATTAAACATTCACGACTGAAACACATAAAATCATATCTCATGTTTTTTTAACTTTACATCTGATGAGGCCAAACGTCCCTTAACAGCGAAATTATCACCAACAAATCATAGCCAATCACATGGACTGATTCTTCTTTGGAGTTTAATTCTCCACACACTGTAAAGCAGAGTCTAATTAATGTACGACGCTCGTGAAATACACGAGGAATCACAAGACACCAAAATAAGGCTTTGTCAGCAAACTTCAAACGCACTCTGCTCTGATCCTAGTTCATCTTTCATTAAAAATCTTTCCAGTGGTTATTTTATTTATTTATTTAGTGTTCTGTCTGACGACAGGTCCATATGAACAGGATCCTTCCATCCTTTTCTCGGACTGGGACCTGTTCATATACGTTCTTGGCAGATGATCCAGAAGTGGTTTGCCATTGCCTTCTTCTGTGTGTGAATGGAGTAATTGTTGGGATGCCACGGAGGAAAACTCCGTGTTGCCTAGACCACGGCCTTGCCCAACACAAGTTATAAATTCGGGCACCGCCGGGAATCAAACCCGAGACCCCAGGATTACAAGGCCAGCGTTCTATCCGCTAGAGTCCAGTGGTTACAGAAATTAATAATGCGGACAGACATGATTAAAGATGCGATATACAGCGACCACTGGTTTTTAAAGTATTAAATTCCGAGGTAAATTAATTGTTTAATACCAGAGAACATAATCCATGAGAGCTGATGAGAGAGTTAAAAAAATTCCTCATAACGAAATGATATCTTTCGCAAATGGAATTTCTGTATTATCTAATATCGTCTCAATAAAATGTGACACAAAATAAGGAAATGAAGACCAAACGATTTATCTTATCGTTTTTAGGCGTAATAACACACAAATAAATGTTCTGATTGGGAGAAATGCTGACTCTACGGAGGCAACACACCTTCACACTCGAGCGCGCGTGTGTACCCATACATGGACCACGAGTACGTACATCGAGATCACGACCTCGTATCCAGCAGTTTCCATATCAGTATCGGACTTGTGACATTTCGGCATGGAGGGACTGAGGAAAAAACAAAACAAAAAGATTTCCGTCAGGATAGCCGGTCTCCGAGGCCAAGATTTGAAACAGAGACCTATTTAATACGAAAGAATACTAACCACTCAACTGCGAAGCTCGGCTGATATTGTGATTTCTTCTTCTCGTTATTCAATTTGTGTTATGTCGCGTGCATTTTTGAGCGGCCATAATTGTTTTCCTTGCTGTGCGCTATTCTTTTGTACGTAATTATACGAATTATCTTACTTCTCGCCCATCTCATCCTCTTTGATTTGGCGAAGATCGCAGATTATGAAGCCCCTCCTACTGAGTGCATGGACACCTCGAAGCAGAAATAGATTCACCTCTGATCATCATTCCCGTTTTCCGCAGTCTTGTGGCAGTTTGTCAAGAAATGGACAACGTCTGGAGAGACTCCAATAGACGGCCGAAGTCAGTACCATCGAGTACCGCATTCTATGGATCTCCACACGCATCTCTGTTGCGATTTGCATGAGAACGTTGGCATATCCGAAACCACAAAATCTATTTCATTGTCCCCGCACAGACCACGTAACCCTTTGAAGCCCAAACCACATCTAAATATTATTTAAAGATTCAGTCCGTACCGCGAAGAAAACACCACACTTCACCATTACGAAGATCGACTGGTTAACGCTGTTTAAGGAAATAATCGCTGTTTATAATGAGACACGCACTGCCTGCGTACATAATATTTAAGAATTCAGTCCGTACCGCGAAGAAAACACCACACTTCACCATTACGAAGATCAACTGGTTAACGCTGTTTAAGGAAATAATCGCTGTTTACTCATCCATGAATACATTATGCGGGCAAAATGCAGAGTTAGTGTTTGTTGAACCAGGTGGTACATACAGTTACCACTCGGGTTCAAACAGGCTGATGACGGACGACGAGAGAAATACGTTCCCGGCCAACACATTTCAAGCCGATACGTAAATCCAAGGAATTTATTTCGTCACGACAGTGGCCTGGGGTTTACTTTATGCTGATTGCTTTAGTAGCTAGAGCGAGAGAGAGAGAGAGAGAGAGAGGAGAAGAGAAACGTGACACATAGGCAAGTTTATTGTGCCACTTTCTTGTGGTGGTGGTGGTTCTAAAACTGCGCAACACATGGGCAGATGCAGATGTCTTTAGCTGGAGAAGATCCGGACGCCTTGCAAATGCCACGTTTTTCAGTTTCTCTGACGGTGAAGGAGGGAGAGAGAGAGGGGGGGGGGCAACATGAAAACAAATATGAACCTTCCTTTTACAACTCAAGACGCCACTGTATAAACAGACGTCAGCATTAAATTTAAGGCCCCGAAATGAGAACATCTTAAGTTACAGATCGCAGCTTTCTCGAATAAACCTAACCAGCGAAGTATTTTACGACTTGTTTTATGTTTTGTTTTCCATCTCGCAATATTAAGTTCTAATCTTTTTCTTTGCAACCAATTAAAATAATAAAATCACACTTAAACCTTTTTTCTGACACATGAAGGTCACTTAACTGTAACAAACAAACAATTATTCTCGTTGAATTAAGTTTACATCTCGTGGAACATCCCAGAACACAGTCGTGTTAACATTTATCTCCGCGATTACCAGAAATCTAATCACCTCCAAGTTCTCTACCCAAACACAAACGCCTTATATGGCGGAAAAGTGTCCAAGATCTTGGGCCATTCAGAATACTCCTCATGGTTTCCCTAGTCTCATAACTAAATGAATCAGCCGTGACGTCACATCTCATGTTGCGTAATCACTTACTAGCCGGACGATAAGGCAAATTACTGGAACAAGGAATTACGTGCACTTGAAACACATGTGACCTCAAACTGTAACCATAATTGCGGTAATGTAATGGCTGGCTGGACAAGCCTGTCGCACGCATAAAAGAGGCGGGCATCCCAAGTATTTAATGACTAAATGTGTGCACGTGGATAAGTCAGGGTTTTTAAGGTTCAGAAGGATTTTAAAAGGCAACCGGCGATGTCGTGGGTGGTCTCTTTAAGCGATTAGCGAATTTTCGAAGGAAGACTTTGTTCATGTTCCTAGAAAATATTGGACACCGCTTCACAGTCCAACAGTTCAGAGATTAGTTTGCTCATATCATGGTGCTACGAAAGGGTTCTGAAGTTAGCTAAATCAATTATTTTCCTATATGATTATTCCATTCACACACAGAAGAAGGCAATTGCAAACCACTTCTGGATCATCTGCCAAGAACGTATATGAACAGGTCCCAGTCCGAGAAAAGGATGGAAGGATCCTGTTCATATGGACCTGTCGTCAGACAGAACACTAATAATAATAATAATAATAATAATAATGAGACAACAGATGAACTACTGCCTTATTTTGTGACAACTCTATGATGAAACAGGTATGTCAGCGATCTGAAATTTAATTACTGACTTTGGATTTTCTTAGCACCTCAGTCGCTTAAACACTAATTACTTCTGTCAACGAACCCTTCTTACGAATTCCACTGATTACAAGAAACATACGCCACACGTCGACATAGGAAAACAAAATGAATGCGCTGTTGTCAAGTAGAGAATTTTCAAAACTGTTAAGAAGATCTTACAGCCTATTTCAAACAATTTACTTACGACTTGTACAAACATTAAAAAAAACGACTACCCCCAAAGCTCGGCCCCATTTAACAAACACATTACAGCTTAGAAAAATACACGTTCAGAACAAGGACTTATCAACGCTACAATTTGGAACTCGTTTAAACCAAATTCTTGCTATGACAAGCAAAACATGGATTTGGATCTGACGGAGTATAGTAGCAAGAAGGAAATGGATTTCCCTCTAAGAATCAGTGATTTTTTTCTATAATTTACACCCACGCTTTGAAGCAACAGTATCAATTTTCGAGAATGTGTGTTCACTGTTAATCAGACCGTTTAAAAAAACAACTGCACTTTAGAAATAATCAGTGCACAAAGGACAAAGAACATCGCTTATTTTATCTGTACCTAAAAATAAATAATCGGTATTCTGGTTACAGTTAATTTTTTCAGTACTTAGGGGAAGTGATGTTTAATCCTACTATCAGTAATTTTCATCACCAAAATTATGACTACCGCTGAGTTCTTCTTGAAAATCGTATAGTTTTTTTGTTTTTTTTTTTAGAATTCAGTCCGTACCGCAAAGAAAACACAGCACTTCATAATTAAAAAGATAAATATGTTAACGATGTTTACCGACTATTGAAGCAGGTGGTATATATATTTACCACTAGACTTTAAAGGGATGTGTTTTATCTAGGTGCTTGGACCTCGAAGGAAGTGTTCTGATGTGCGGATCAGAATCAATGCGTGCGCGGTCAGCAGTTGTGCAGTTATGAAGACTGTCACAGCTCATGGTGATGTCATCAATTTATTAGCACAGTGAGAACATTTACATATGAGACTACTTCTCTGATGTCTGTCTGGTATCTCCAAAACGTTCTGTGGCTGGCAGGCACACGACGGCCCGAGCGTAGAAGAGACCACGAGTTTCCGATACTCCCCTACGATCTATCGATGTAACAAAATCGATTATTCTCCAATCTCGCAGCATTCAGACCCAGAACGAACAATTTTGAAGGTCAGGACATTTGAGATTGAAAGAAGTAAAATCCGGATGATGAAAAAGGGGAAAGGAATTGAAATTGAAGACGAAGAGGGGATAACAAAATCTGGGAATGCGCGAAGAACATAAGATATTGTTTAATGCTAACTCCATATCTGCACTGTTCTCGAAATGTAACTCTGCAAAAATTAATCTGAGCTATATTAATTGTACCACTGAGTTGGTTAAAAGTGGAACATTATTATGAACGATGAGTAGTTAATACTGACTGAGAAAGTCGTGGCCGATTTTAAGGTACCATTCCGGTATACTTGTTAAGACACTGAGTAAAACTAAGAAGAATCTCAGTCAATATAAGCGGTAATTGTAACCGGGTATTTTCCGAGTGAAAATTACAGATGTTTACCGCTGCGCTAACCTACATCTAATGCCTTGACATCAAACTCGTATGATGCAGGGAAAATTATCAGGCACAAGATGACTTGAAGAAACTCATTTGACGGTACCAGAAAACACGATTCTACATACTACAAGGACTTAAGAAGCTGCCATATCTCTTCTGTTGCTCAGCAGCTGGTGATGACGTCATGGATGCTGCACTGGCTGTTATGATTAGGTGATGGGAAATTTTTTTAGTGGCAAACGCCTCCAGTGTTTACTAATTTAGACTTTTCCATCCTAATTTAATTTTAAAATTAGTTTTATTTTTCACCTTGCTTAAATACGGCGTCGCCATTATGTGACACGTCACTCAGACACACGTAGGGCGCCGACAAATTCTATAACTGGCGTTTAAATTACGCAGAAGCAACATTTTTTTTTTGGGGGGGGGGGCAGAATTCGACCATCTCTCACCAACAATAAAACTATAAACGTACAGGCTATTTAAAGTATTAAATATTTTAGATTTTAATTCACCTGTACGGGTCGAGCGTTCTTGACATCGGCATCAGACAGAAGTGGTGAGTTTCACGATGTGGCAGCTTTATTTCCGAAGAAAGAGCTTTCGGTATCCACTGGATAATAAGTACAGCATGCCCCAAAAATGTATACACAATCGTTATATATGTCAGCAGTGTGTACATATCTTTTTGGGACAACCTGTACAATATACCTCAAAAGTATGGAAGAGAAGAGGGGGGACTGGTTCTAGAACAGGGCGAACACTGAGGAATGCAGCGGTTATCTTGTTTAGGAATATTACAGGACTCCACAAACGCTTATCAGTCAAGTCTTTTTTAAACTAGGTTATCGTGTGTATTTTGTGCGCTGTCCAATTTCTCCTTGTTATCGGCGAAATAAACAGCTGAAAGGTAAAATAATAACTGCACAACTGGACAGACAGTGTTATCGGCGAAATAAACAGCTGAAAGCTAAAATAATAACTGCACTTCTGGACAGACTGGCCAGCGGTTAATTGTGTAAATTGTTCGATTACAATTTCCCCGCCCGAAATGAGCGAAAATTGGGTAAAAAATGGCTGTCATTTATATCCGAGCACTTCTGCTCCAGAGACTACTGTACTGAGAGAACTTTCTGGGTACCCACAGTTAGAAAGGAGACGCCTGAATTTAAATTTGAATCGTATCGGTTCCAAAATTAAACAAAAAGGGCAGGGGTACACAACATTACCGCTCGACAAGTAACGCGACACGTAACGAAGCACATAGATTCAAAAATTCGAATTTAACAAACAATAAATCTTTAAATTCTTAAGTTCTGCTCGCAAGAACTCTCCATATGACTTCCAAAGATCAGAAAAACAATTACTTCAGAGGCACAAATATGAAAAGATAATATTAAAACGAAACAAATACGTTATAGTAGACAGGGTTCATCTGGCTCAGGAGAGTCCAGGTGACGGTAACAAACCTTCCAGTTCCATAGACAATAGAAAATTTCTTCTAATAGTCGCTCAGCGTGTTAGCAAAACTTGCACCTTCGAGTAATTTAGTAAATATGTGAGACTTTAAACTTTATAAACATACAAAGTTGCGATTTAGTGTTGTACACTCACGTCTGGCGTTCGGGTGCGTATTTTTTAAGGACACGCGTACATACGAGTACGTCCTAATTGTCTACTTCGTGAGAAGAAACTGAAATTGCTTTATCGGTATTCCGGACACGACGTACGTGCGTCATTCCCTGCTAAGTAGCTTTCTGAGGCAGCTGCAGAGACCACGCAGAGGGGCAGATCGATCCACACGGAATTAATTCGTGGCTCGTAACGCTGTCACTGCAGATAAGGGCTTCCTCCGAGGAAAAACGCGTATTCTCATCGATATCACTCGCAAATGATAACATGAGATTGTTAAGGTCGCGCTGCCCTATGTCCCTGAGGAAAATAAAACTATTTAAACCATCTCATTAGTAGCCCAAATCATCAGTAACATGTCAGTATTCGTGAAGTGGTTGCTTTGTAAATGCAGTTCCGGTTAAAAAGAGAATAATTTTAAATAAAACATGTTCCTGCTTTTCCTCAGTACGCTGAACCGAACACTTTTCAGTTCAGGGTCTGTAAGACCACGAGTACCGGTGTCTAGGGCGCTGGGCCGTGTCTGTGTTACACAAGGGCACATGTGTTGTTAACATGACGTGTGCCGACTACCAATTACAGCGGAAACAGCTCCAAGTTTGTTCTGTCGATTACATCATCCGGCCTGTTAGCTTCCTCGTAACAACAGTCTTAATAGGTGAAGATTTCACAGACAACTTCCGTAATTAGAGCTTGTTAGAAAATTTCTTGAAAGAATGTTCTAATTTACAGAATTGTTTACTGGCCAAAGGTTTTGAAGGGCCTGCTTCCAATTCGAATATTACACGGAACATTACCAACCTAATCACAAGTCCCTTTAACTTTTTACGAGTATTTTTTCCAAGACTAATCAGGCACACGGGTTTACGTCACAAAACCAAGTTTGTCTTATGCAAAAATGTCCCCTATTTCACACGAAAATTTTAATTTAACTTGTGACAAGACTAATTAATAGAATATCTACACAGTTTTAAACCAATGCTGAAATAAAGAATAATAATTTTATTAACAAAAGTTATAAAAACTAAAACAAATCGGTAATGACTCAGAGGCGCGGGCTGCAACTTTTATGGGCGATGTTTTATGACAAATTTAATATGGAAGCGAAGTGAAAGCCTGTCTATGGGCATTACATTATCTTTGTTCAGAGTCGAAGCCCTTTCTGTCAATGCATGACTTACAAATGCACCAGGAAAGACAGTATTACGTTCCCAAAACAAAAGAAGGGGAAACCAATATTCACGACAAAGCTGTTCATATCCTGCACGCATCAGTTGGATATCAACAAAGAAATGTTCTATTCAGCATTTTTTTTTTTTTTGCAGAGATCCGTTACTGGACCGCCTGGTGCCTGTACAACAAATGAATACGTAATCAAGACACAAACACATCTGCGTCTCTAGAATCATCTCCTCGCTTCATTACAATTTCAGAAAATCAGAACGCGAGTTATTCACATTTAATTTTTCAAACATTATCAGCGTACAACAGCGTTCAGATGTTCAGATCATCCCACTTCATGAAATTCAAAGATTCATTACCGTATTCAGAAAAATCCACAACTGGAACCGGGAACCTATCCTGAGCCAGTTTAATCCAATGCCCATTAAAACAAGCAGCAACTCTTGAAAGTTGAAGCTCGCCTAAAAATATTTACGAACTCAGTCCGTACCGCTAAGAAAACACGACACTTCACCATTACGAAGATCAACTGATTAACGCTGTTTAAAGAAATAATCGCTGTTTACAGTAACATTCATATACGACACATAAATACAAAATGAAGTGTTACTGATTGTTACAAGGGGTGGGACATATATTTACCATTGGGCTTTGAAGGGGTGTGTAAATGTACCTTAAAATTCGTTTCAATGGCCTATAGGCTTGACACGACTTCGCACAATGTAAAGTAAACATTATCAGGTAACACCCTATGGTCCCGTTCTAGGGGTTTCCTAAATTGGACACAGGGCAGATCCCCCATATGGCTTCGTCATTACAATTTGGTCGTACAAACTCGGTGTCTGGGAAACACGGAAGGGTCCCAGCCGCCATTACAGGAACAAAACGTCGTGGTTAAACATCACGCCCGATACGCCATTGTCTTGCACGAATTCTAAAAGTCTTTGTTTCACGTTAATTTAAAGCTCTACGTTTAAACACAACATATTGGCTTGTTTATCACTGACAGGTCACGTGGGTAGTATATTTCAGTAAGTATCAGACCATACATTATTTACACACGAGTATAACACAACACACATAATGCAGTACGCTCCTCTGTACTAAATATATTTTCACATGTGAAAATGAAATGAGAGGAAATGTATTTATCTGCTGGAAGTTCGTCTGAGAAATGTAAAAACTATAAAGGATATATAAATCGTCTTCTGGAAAAACATAAGGGCACGCCTTTATTGCACGATGACGTCTAAAGAAAATTTGTACTCATATGATACCACTAGATCAGTGGTATTCAACCTTTTTTGTTCGCGTACCCCCAGATACAATTTCTCTTCAACTTTGTACCCCCAAAGTTGTTGGTGTATAATTCAAGTTATACATAGTATATAATCTACATCTAAAATAAATTAAATAAATTACATTACTGATTATTCAGTGTTTATCATAAAATAATATATTTCTTTAAATTTCACGTACCCCCTAAGATGTGTCCGGGGGTACGCGTACCCCAGATTGAATACCACTGCACTAGATGATTACTCACTTGCACCTAGAGTCCGTGGAGCTGTACCTCCATGTCCAATATCCACTAATCTCTACTAGCCAGAATAACGAGCAGAGTTCACAGATTAAGTCAAGGCGTTTTTATATTCAAAACTCAAAACAAACTTTCGCCAATCATCATTGCGTGTGGGCTGTGGGATGGATGACAAGGGAAAGACTTGTTCTGAAGATGGCTGTCTTCTGGGTCGAGAAGTTTAACGACGTTTCAGAGGTTCTCGTCCGGACCAGCTCTGAAACCAACTCAGTCTCCTATTCAAGGTTAAGAGTGGAGCTAAATCCCATTAACCCCATGTGTTTATGGCGTGGTACTAAGTTAAGTACAGGCCGAACTTTACCTTTTTCAAATTTATACTCGAGTACAAGGTGTCGAATAATTTATTACTTATTCCAGGACGACATCTAGTATTAAGTATCATCTTCTTGCGTTCAGTTTTTCATATTTCCTCCGCAGTCATTAATCCCTTGCATTTGACACATTGGCAAGCAGTCATTAGTGGG
>NW_019059587.1:689877-703983 GCF_000696155.1 Zootermopsis nevadensis | reverse complement strand
GTGTTGCCTAGACCACGGCCTTGCCCAACACAAGTTATAAATTCGAACCCGAGACCCCAGGATTACAAGGCCAGCGTATTTAAACAAAATGAAGTCGGATCAGCCCTGGCATAAAGGTATGTACCCCACCCCCTTCTGCCCCCAAACACCCCCGCACCGTGCCAGCGAATGTAAAATAAAGGTTATTTAACTGCAGACCAACTCACCCTCCTTTACCCGACCGTCAAATTACATCTACAGCGTGAGATCCTTTAACCTGCACCAGTTATTTTGCAGACATGATTCGCAGTTCGAACAGGGGGTATGAGAGCAATTTACGGCGAGCAGGTTATATAACCTATTTAGGCGAAACTACAAAGGGTTAGTGTTTTCGATACACCCCAAAGTCTCTACCACATGCGATCCACTGATGAGAATGTTCGTGGTTGATGATGGAACTTAATGAGGCGAGCGGTTCGGCGCCACAGTCGACCAATCTCGATCAATACAAAAGCGATCCTCCAACTACCTTTGTTTAAGGACCACGCCACAAAGACGCATGGTGGAGTGGAGGTGTTGGACGAATTGAAGGATCTATTTCAGGTTCCGGCAGATTTATTCGTATCTACCCACTGGATTCTACCTGCACTTTTATTACATGGGGAGAAAACACTTGAAAATTTTAAAAAAACATTTCAAGTATCGTGAATGTTTATATTCGATCAGGGAACTTCTCTTAAGGGGCTCGAAAGTTCGCGTGAATCCTACGGACATCAGACAGGACAAATCACAGATCACGCGTGCTAACAGCGGGCCCACATCCAAGTTACGAACAACCAAAAATATGAGTAGTCTCGTACCCAGACGGGATTTTCTTGGCACAGGTTAGTTCTGAAAATCTCGAATAATAATGACATGAAAACGTTACGTCATGCCAAAAAAATACATAACTTCAATCTTGGTTTAAAAACTGTGATGTATTACATGTCTGCCTAAGCGACATTACAGTTTTTACTAATAAACTTTTATTTAATCATGTTTCTTACATGAGAAGACGCAAAAGTTGCTAAAACTTAAACAACGTAAACAAAACTGTATGATAATTGTTCAGTTTAATAAATATGCCAATGCTGGTCTTATGGGTTGCAATTCCGTGCAGACGTACAGTTATTACACATACCACTGTTTCTGAGGAGCAAACTGCCTCCATCTTCAGCCGTGAAAATGGAGACCAATGCACCCATCACCTGTTTAAATAATCATTAACTTTGCATCTGCCCACACAGTGCATTTATGGGTTGCATATAATTCTTACAATAAACAGCGATTATTTCCTTAACCAGCTGATCTTTGTAATAGTGAAGTGAGCTGTTTTCTTCGCGGTACGGACTGAGTTCTTAATATTATTCAGACGAACTATGATTCTCGGTATAAACATCGATTATTTCCTTAAACAGCGTTAACCAGTTGATCTTTGTAATGGTGAAGTGAGGTGTTTTCTTCGCGGTACGGACTGAATTCTTAAATATTATGTACGCAGTGCGTGTCTCATTATAAAGAGCGATTATTTCCTTAAACAGCGTTAACCAGTCGATCTTTGTAATGGTGAAGTGTTGTGTTTTCTTCGCGGTACAGACTGAATCCTTAAAGACTAGATGATCTTCGGACTTGAAAGGGATAATACGTGTACAAACAAAGGAATAATACGAGATCCAAGACGAGCTTGCTATGAGTACATAAGTACTTTGGCGAAATACGCCTACATCAAACCAAACCAGTTATAAAAGCTTACATTACGTACAAGCAGGACTCAAGGTCCCAGCTACAAACGAGTATGGCTGTGTTTTGCGACATGCATGTAATATAGGAAGCAAAAATCCCCCGCGAAGACTCGATCTAGAAATCTAGAGGGGCGTTCTGACCCAGTGGGCGAGGTCATGCACAGAACAATTTAGTTCGTTTTTCGTTTCGAGTAAACAAAAGTTTTACAAGTTCTGTACGTAAAAAAATGATAAAATTCCCGCAGACTAATCTCAACACGCTATCAGGATATTTCTTCTTATTTCTACGAAGGAGGAGAAATTTGATTACGTCATTCTCACAGGCTTAATTGTGGGTCTGAAACGTAGTTTCTCACCCGGAGGCAGTGATACCCAAACTATGCTCCCGCAGAGCAGTGGCGTTTCACGACATACACCGACGTGTTCCACCACTGCTCTCGAGTAATGACGGCCTTTTCCAAATTCGAAATTTGTTGAAATGCGCAGATCACAGCACGATACGGTGAAATTTGAGGTTCTCACGGCAATTAGTATGAAGATAAATGTATTCTGGGTCGATTCCCAGTGTAGTCTGTTACAAGGGGCGACACACGAATAGAAAATTTTAATCAAGATGTCACCTTGCAGACCCAGGAGCTGATGGGAGGACAATGGGTTCTTAAACACACAGATTCTGAGGGAGCGTAATGGATTCAACTGGCTTAAGTTATGGTATAACAGATGCTGTCGTGAACATGTTACGAATCATTTCGGGTTCCTTAAAGAATAAATAAGGAGAGGCTATAAGTATTTTTGTACTCCGTTGCTAGGGGCCGAAACAAGTTTCCCTTGGCTTTAAAAACCCTTCACAAAAAGGAACCACTGAATTTGGTGGTATGCAGGCAGGAGACATCGCGAGGGGTAGATGCTGGCAGGTCTATTGATCCATGCATGCAGCTTTCGGCTATCCTGCGCACTGCTAGTGTTACTACCCAACACACAAACATCTCCTACACCGTTCTGCTAACCGTCACCGGGTGTTAGACAAGGTTTTTCATGGCGAATGATTTTTAACTTCTGGGTAAAACAATGTGTACACTTGTTGGTTGTTTTCAGCGTTTCAGAACAACCTCTAATTTCCATCTACTCTGGAGAGAGAGTCTTCTATGTGACTGGTTTTCGCAACGGTGAAGTCCTGAAGATGGAACCCTATGACCTTCCAAAACGTTGCTACTCACAAGTGTTCACGGGGTCGCAAGCCAGAATACCAATATTGTTCTACGTGTTTTCCGACGTTTCGGAGGAACCTATAGCCAAGCAGACAACCGTCACAATATTGCAAGTAGATTCTGGTGAAGATAAACTTCACTCCACTACAAATCTAACTACATGGGGCAGAGTCATTTTTTGGAATCTGCTCAGATTGTATATTCCCGGCCTTCTATGGAATCTTAAGGTTCATTGCCGTGTTCTCAAGAGCCAAATAAAGCCAGACCACATATTCAGACTGTATTTAAGTGTGACCCACTTTGATATCATTCTCCTATTTTCGTAACAACAAAAAATACAACAGGGCAGCTAGCACTTTGAAAAAATGTATTCCAAATTCGAGCATGTGTTTTATCTCGTCATTCAAAAACCTACCGTGAGGGATAGATAAATCCAAATTTTACACACACGTAACATCTGTTTCAGACACAACTACTGATCAAGACAAGTTGAAATTCTCAGTAAAGCCATCCCACGCGCTCTGCATGTAATAAACACGGGCAAGCATATCCATCACGCGTAATAGAATTATACTCCAAGGCACTTAAGTCAACAACATTAATTCGATTCACAAACAAACGTAGCCTCAGAATAAATTTCAAATATACCACGCAAATAATGACGGCAGCCAAGCGCTGTAAATCTGATGTGGATTTTCTTCGTAAACACGGTCTACCTGACGTGTAAAATTACAACTAAGTGGCTGGACCAAAAGACGACCTTTTAACATTTCAGTGTAAATTTGCTGTAGTCACAGATTATTCAGAATATTTAATATTTATCTTCTAACGACACAACTACCGAACACTACTTGAGGAAAAAGTTGTCACTGGAACCACGGTTCCGGAGAATTTGACGTAAATACGTCTATACGGAAAGGAAGTTTATATATTGGCTTTATTCTAAATATTTCCTTTATACATGCTTTACAATTGAGTAAAGTTTGATTAAGACATTGCTTATTTAACTTGAATTACGAGTTACGCTTAAGATGGGTCTGTGGTAGCTGAATGTAATGTATAGTAATGTAATGTAAGGTAAGGTAATGTAAGGTACACAGCATCAAAAGACGCCATGATGGACTGCACAAAACCACGGAAATTATCAGTCGTAAAAGATGGACTCCGAGAAGAGTTCTAATCTTGGGACTTACAGATTAAGAAACATCTGACAGTGGCGTTCCGTAGCAACGTCAGAGTTTTGGCATTTCAAGTAGCCCGATGCTGACTGGCCATTCTGTTATCTCAGCTTTTTGTTGTAAATGGATAACGCACATCCGGAATGGCAATATTTAGTAACAGCCTAAGTACAGACAGACGTGTCAGAGCTACATCATCTCAACCCACGCTCATCAAACACTGTTTGACTGGAACAATGTTAAAAACTTTCACTACGGTATCTTATATTATTATTTGTAGTGTTCTGTCTGACGACAGGTCCATATGAACAGGATCCTTCCATCCTTTTCTCGGACTGGGACCTGTTCTTATACGTTCTTGGCAGATGATCCAGAAGTGGTTTGCCATTGCCTTCTTCTGTGTGTGAATGGAGTAATTGTTGGGATGCCACGGAGGAAAACTCCGTGTTGCCTAGACCACGGCCTTGCCCAACACAAGTTATAAATTCGGGCACCGCCGGGAATCGAACCCGAGACCCCCAGGATTACAAGGCCAGCGTTCTAACCGCTAGACCTCCGTGGCTCTTGGTAACACATTACGAAAAGTAAATAAATACACGACAACCGAGCGTATAGCTAGGGCATCGTGCCTTGTAGTGGGGGCTACAGACCCGGGTACAAGCCCCACAGTCTATCTGAACGCGGCAGCTACGAGAAAAATCACATACCCCCGCCGGAAATTGAACCATGGTCGTCCACCCTGTCATGACACTGACTAAAATACCTCGGTACACGCGTAACAAAGTGCGTCCACTGATAAAGTTGAACGCAGATGCTATTTTCGGGTTCCCGGCTAGAACTACATGATTCACCGCCAAGCTAAAAGGTTTTCCCGATACGATATTCCAACACCATCTACTGGGAAGACACGGCAAACCACGCGGGGTTTACACAGCCGGGATCCTTTCGTCTTTTGTTTACACGCCAGTACAATGTCGGCATTGAATCACACTGCCATAGTGTTGATCCGAGAGTCGTACGATTTGTGTTCCAAATGAACACAAATCCACTGAGTGAGTGGTCTGGCACGAGGTTCAACGTTCTCCAACGTTTTGACAGGAGCAGGGTAGCACCAGGCATGTCTCCCTGTGCTCAAAGTAACATTACTTCTGATACATCTGCTTACTGAGTGTTTTACCTTCACCGATAAATTTTCTTAAGTGCTGACAGCATTTTTCGGTGAATATAGACCAACGGATACAAATGTTTATCGAGGCAGCACGTCCAAATAACACACAGGTTCGAGGTCTGACTCCAACAAAGTTCCTTCTGTCCCTTCACAGCATTTTTTTTTTTTATTAGAGGCCATCAGCTGTGTGTCTGTATTCTCTGACGTGTTCCATTTAGCAAACGTCCGCACCTGAGTATCCATTTATACAACATTGTAATGCTTTCATCTCTAAAAAGACATAAGAAAACACCTCACTTCACCATTACTTCGATCAATTGGTTAACGCCGTTTAAGGAAAAAAATTATAATTACTTAATAATCAATTACCCATTTGAAGCCGAAGCTCGTCTAAATCATATTTAAGAATTCAGTCCGTACCGCGAAGAAAACACAACACTTCACCATTACGAAGATCAACTGGTTAACGCTGTTTAAGGAAATGATCGTAAAAACCAATAAATACACAAAATACAGATTTACTGATTGTTGAAGCAGTTGCGACATACAACTGGCATCGGGATTTAAAGATTTTAAACACGCCACGACCACTTCCTTTCTTCCTACCCGACTCTCAATTCATAATCCTAACATCTAGGCCTATCATCAAATACGATCTGAAATCTTCTTAGACCATCGAATGTGAAGTGAATTTATTTAAAAGTTACATTTAATTGCATAAAAATTGACCTTGAAGAAAAGAAAATGGCGCACTGGATTCATGCTGCTCAAGACGGGAACGATGACATTCCATAAGACAAGAACTGACCGGCTGAGCGACTATCAGCTTCCAAAGAAGATTTCTGTTTCATATTGTTAAATACGGCTAATTTAGGCTTGAGGAACTGATGAACCGTTTCAGACGAAACATAGAACTGAGGAATGTACTGGAATGAGGCGAAGTTGCTGCTTCGCCCCCTCCCCGCCCCGAGACCACAGAAGGCAGGCGGTCACTTAAAAATCGGTTGCCCGGAAATGACCTTGAGGATAACAAAGACACGAAGAGAGAACCAAAGGACGGTTTCCTACTGCATCTAGGGGTAAGACTGCAGCTTTACAACTCTGTCCTTATAGAGAAGCTGATAGTCGCTCAGCTGGGTAAGAGATTCCATGCTACACGCCCAGCCAATCACTGCGTCTTTTACTCCGACAAGGTCCCACCTCAACAACCTGTTCTCGAAACACTACAAATCGTCTTTTGTGTTAAAACAGTTTCACGCCCATACGAAAAAAGTAGCAAAATTACAACAGCCTTGTGAGTCTTATTACGACAGCGTAACTGAAAATTCCTAAGCTCTGCCACATTTTACGTGGATTTCTTTTGAATCTCTTTTGGCCTGTTAATATTTTGGCATGCAGTCTAGTGACGAGAAATGAACATAAATTTTCCTTGCGTCCCGTGTATAACCCTTTAAAACCGGAGCTCGTCGAAATAGCATTTAATAATTCAGTCCTTATTTATTTTATTATTATTTAGTGTTCTGTCTGACGACAGGTCCATATGAACAGGATCCTTCCATCCTTTTCTCGGACTGGAACCTGTTCATATACGTTCTTGGCAGATGATCCAGGAGTGGTTTGCCATTGCCTTCTTCTGTGTGTGAATGGAGTAATTGTTGGGATGCCACGGAGGAAAACTCCGTGTTGCCTAGACCACGGCCTTGCCCAACACAAGTTATAAATTCGAACCCGAGACCCCAGGATTACAAGGCCAGCGTTTTAACCGCTAGACCACCGTGGCTCCCGAAATCAAATTACACAAACATTTTGACCACTACAAGACCAATTAGCAAACGTTCACTACGAAAACAATGGCTGTTCATTGTTAATAATCACTCAAAACACATTACACAAAATAAACAGTTACTCATTATTAAAGGTTAACAAAGGGTTTTAAATGGTTCATTGCACAATACACCACAAGCTCGTACCCACTTAAAGTTCGTTCTGCAAGTCAACACCCATTATTGTACAAGAAATCAGCTTTTATCGTTTTAACTGCGTTTGTAAATAACCTTTGATCTTTTGCTGTTACTTGTCTGCTTCTGTAATACTCAAGGACCAGAGTCCAACAAATACGTAAGCATAACTTATTTTGAGCAACAGAAATTACATTATTACCTGTTATTAGCGTTAATATTTGCACATCTGATGTATTAATAAACACTACACATTGTACTTTACACATTACCTATTTTCTAATAACACAGAGGTTTTTTAAGATTCGGTTTTGAGGCATTCTTTACAAACATTCTACTCATTCCTTCTGACAGACTTATTAATTGACACAACAATTCGAAATTCTTCCCTAATATTTTCAACAAGTAGATGTCGTTCCTAGGTAATATTTATTATTATATTTAAGAAGCCTTTTGTTTACGTCATTAAAAACACGAACAGTAAAAATACGCCATTTTGTTAAAACGCCAAAGATCATTTCAAAGACAAGCACAAAGCTAATTTCGATCCTTGCGATGTTTCACGACTAAAGCCCTTTCTACAAAACACATCCTAAATGAAAAGTTCGCGATGACCTTGACATTACGGCATAACAAATTATCCATTCAAAAAAAAATCTACCTGTTGAAATATCGAAAAGAATACAATTTACAATGCAAGGTTATCAACAATTTAAGTTTAAAAATTGTTAACATTCCAATGATCTTAACGTGTTACGAAATACATAATGCCTCCAAATATTAAAACGACATTTTGTTCTCATTACCCTAAATCATTACAGGACAAACACCGAATTGAAACATTAAGCATTGAATTGAATTGAATTGAATTGAATTGAATTGAAAGAACACGAACGGAATTATGACGGCGTGTCCTTCATAAGACAAACGCTTCAAGTCTCCTTGTAGCGTCATTTAACAAACAACTCCTCCCTCGGTCATCTCATCATCGTTTATATCCTTAATTCATACAGGACCCCAGACGACATCCATAATTCCCCACGATATATTAAACATTCTGATTTAAAAACAGTCAAAATGTAAAAACAAAAATATGTAAATTTATTCCAGTATCAAATCAGGGCTTCACTCGAGTCGCGTTTTGAAAGTCTTGCCTACTGAATTACAAAACGATGCTATTGACGTAAATGTTGATTTTTCCATTACGAAATCTTTCTTATTTATACGTCGAAACGCCTCAGGGCTTGTGAGAGTGGGGTGGGGTGGGGGTTTCCAAACACCAGATACACGCTTTTGTCATTAAGGGCTCTTTAAACACAATGGCGAGAACTTCACAGACCACAAAGGAGGTCAAGGTGTTTTAAAAAAAAAATTAAAAAAAATTGTTGCTGAAGGGGCAATGTTTTTTGTCAGAACGCTAATTTTTTTTATGTTATTATAGTCATATTTTCTGAAAAAGGGGGGGGGGTTCCATATGCATAGATAAATTCACTGTTTCTCTGTTATTAATTTCAGTTTAATTGATTGCAAAACGTTTTAATTCTTGATCCACAAAATATTCAAAAACTTGTCATTACACCATTAGCAAGACCTATAAACAATAAAAAAATAATCTATTAATTGTTTTAAAATCAGTAACAGAAACTGATTTTTTTTTAAAAAAAAAACATTACATCCATATCGTAAAGAACTTATCGACAGTCTTAAAAAGATCAGAACAGAAATCAGCCAAACAAATACGATATTTCGAAATTACTACAATTAAATACAATGACCACGAAAATTCTAATGTAATCGAACTAATATATGCTCAAACCACTAAAGATATTTTCATCACAAATAAACAGGTCCAACAATTCATCTCATTTATCGAAGTGTCAGACGAGGCCAATAATGAAAACAGTCGGTTATGACATTTTTCCATTCTTGACAAATTTTCTCACAAAAATGTTTTCATTTATTCTCACTTTTTATTATAAAAGAAACAAAGGGAATATTGTGCAACTCGAACCTTGATTATTACGTTTAAAAATAATTGTTATTTATAAATGTATCGTAATTGCCCACATACAAACAATAATGTGCCAAAGACTCGACTTGCAACAATAACAATCCAAAATTTAATAAGATTTATTACAGTCAGAAGGAGGTTCAGAAAAGTTTACTCATATTCAAATTAAAGTGTGTTTTGGTTCAAATACTTGAAGCGCTTTCGTGCATATTTTTCTGAAACTGGAAACATAACCAAAAACAATCGCGTTTCTATATAATGAATTACGGTTTGAACTAAACCACCTCAAAGGATCTTGGTAACAACTAAAATTGAAATAAAAATAGCAATACTCACTGGCATTCGTTCATAATTTCCTCCTGGGTTCGAACCTGGACCGGTGCTAATTTCTCCACAGACTCGTCATAGTTGCAGAAACAACGTGTTATCTTGTCGTCGAAAGTGTTGACAAGGTCCTCCAAAGATCCAGAGAAGGTCTCGGTGAAGTTATCGGCTACTGACGAAACTTCTGATCCTCCGCCACCACCACCGCCCCCAACATGAGGGGGATTCCCCACGATATTTTGCTGCTGCAGATTCTGAACTTGTATCGACTTCTGCTCTGGAGATGACAACTGTTGTGCAGTTTGTAACACTGCGTCATTGTCATTCAACTGTTGGCTTAACTGTGGTGGTAACACTACAATTCCATTGTTTGTTGATGTTGACAATAGGCCTCCTAAAGCAGCTTCCTTGTTGAAGTTGTTCGAATTTCTTGCGTCTTGATGAATGAAATTGTCTTCACTCCCTGTTATAGATGTGGATGTCATCTGGTGTTGCTGGAACTCTCCTGGCATTACTCCCCAATCTTCTGTTTCCTCGAACTGTGCCAATGGAGCTTCGAACTTTAGCTCGGCCATCTTGCTAACCATATCCCTCATCGTCTACAACGTCTCTCCACGGCTAGCGCTTCTGCGCCTGCCTGTAACTGAATGGCGAGAAATCGAGTGCAGTCGCTAGCTACCAGCGGAAGGGGGAGGGGAGAACTAGGTCTCGTACTGAGCGAGACGTAATTCTCGTCGAATGCGAGAAACTGCTTTCGTCTTGTCGTCTGCTTGAGTAGGCCTTCCTGTCAAGGTGTTCTCAAATCGTTAACCATCGAGGAAACCAATCATCGTTTCACACCTGGAAAGAACGAAACGCTTTCTTAAAATAATTTTCATCAAATAGGCAAACAAAACCAAAATGTTAAATATACAAATGCACAGAAATTACAAGCCTGAAGCAAGCATAGAATGAAATCGTCGAAGTTTTCATTTCAATTCGAGACAATTATCGCAAACTGCTGTTTTTACTATTTTGTGTAACGACACGTTTATCTCCACGTGTCGAGGAAAATAATGCACCTTTTCATGGCGAGGTAAAGGCAGGGACAAGTTAACTTTTCCGCAACAAAAAATTGCTGTTTACTAAAATTTCAGAAAAATTTGGTAATAATGTTAATCAGTCTTAAACCACAGATACAGAAGAGTCAGATATTTGAATTCATGTGAAATCTTCAGACATAGATATCCCGACACATTTTATCGGATTCTGAAGAACTCGAGAAAAAAACTCCTTCTATTGTCTGTTACTTCAGGATGCTGAGGGGAAATCATCTTCTTCTCTCGGTACTGCAGCCCTCGTCAGTCGGCCCGATTGATTTTTAGCCAGATGTGGCGCGTAGGAATCCAAGGAGTGAAAGCCCCTCATTGCACCTTACACCGTCTCTCTTATCAAGAAGGTAACTTTACCGTGAAAAATTTCAGTAACGCGAAAAGCGACCCACATGTCAAGGCTACCAACTTAACAAGCGCAAAGATCTGTTGAACGGCACATTTTTTAGAGCGGTGTGCAACTGGCAGCTCACGCAGTTACCTACTACCCATCTTCCAACGCTAAATCACATACACAGTTGATTTAACGTTGTCAAAATACGTGAATAATCTTAAATAACGATGGATCTGAGTTCCATTCTTTAGATTCAATCTCCGTATTCTTCATTCTACCAGAAACCACTAAAAAAAAATAGTTAAGAATTTCTAAACGGAAAATTAGGAAATTTGAGAAAGAAAGTTAAGACTGGAGAATATTACATAATTAGTAACTTCATCATTAGCACACCTCAAAGTATTACGTCGACCAAAAGAGGGGGAAATTCTATGGAAAACCTGAAAGAGTAAAAAATGGAAGGATAATATTAAAATGGAACTTAAACAGACTGAAACGGCGTGTAATATATCCCTCTTGCACGGAAAAGCCTCCAATGGCGGGCTCTTATAATGCTCTGGAGACTTTCAGTTACAGCTGATATAAACATAGACCATAAGTGGGTCCTGTAATCAATCATCTTCTGCTGAAAGCGAGATATTTATAAGGCCACGAGATCCGTATTTCACAACCGTGAAGTCCAAATATAGAACTGTTCAGCTGTTTCTGTATTCCTCACATTAAACATGGGCTGTGCGCGTATTCATTTTCTGTCGATCCTACTGCTGTTAGGAGCGCATGAAATTTATATTTGTTTACGCAGTGCGATGTTCCATATGCCGATGTACATCCAGCGCAGACTAAAAATCCGCAAATCCATCAACCCTTCGAAAACGAAGTTCGCTTAAAGATTCAGTCCGTACCGCGAAGAAAACACAACACTTCACCATTACATAGATCAACTGGTTAACGCTGTTTAAATAAATAATCGCTGTTTACACTCCGTGGGATAAATGCAGACTTATTGATTGTTAATCTTAGTGGTACATATAGTTACCACTGTGATTTAAAGAGTTAATCGAGAAACGCACAAGCGGACAGCTGACCTATTGACGGCCAGTGTCTTGGAACTCTTGATTGAACTTCCAGAGAAATGACGTCGCCATAAATGGTCTTACGTAATTTCCGTCTCGGATTGACGTAGTACGTATCACCGGAGGTAACTTCATTTATAGCTGGTTTCGTTTACAGCTCAGTGCCAAAAGGAAATGAACACGTGAGAAAATGTCACATCCAGCAGACATCTCCGGGCTTACGAAGGCTAAAATGACGACAGACTTGGTCAATGTAGCAGCTCACCTATTATACTCGTACGTAGCATCGTTAATAGCGCAGTCTGGGCATGCGACTAGACTAGGATTGATACAAAAAATGCATGAGAAACTTTTATGACAAAACCTCACAGAAAACGTGCGCTTTGAACATTGACACAGAGATGATAAGACAATATTAAAAAGAATAAACTTAAAACGGACGTGGAACGAAGTGGAATTGACCTATTTTAAGTTAACCTACCAATATATTCCTGTAGAACTCATGGAAAATACGAAAAATTACAACAATTTACAGTCCAGTCTTAAAAAGTCTTTCGAGAGACGCTGATCGTAGCTTATCTGGTAAAAAATGCAATACCTTTTTACAAAACCAGTCCTGAAGATGGAGGCAGTATGTTCCTCTCAAACGCAGGTATCCACATGGTGGGTGGTACACACCAATATCGACTTCACCGCCGTCAGAACCTTAAATCTCACCTATTTTTGTCTGAGTCAAAGAAATCTCTCCACATATAAACGTTGTAGTGATATCTAGCGGAAGATCCGCATAACTAAGCAAAGTTTTTCATGTCAATAGATGGCGCCACAGTGTCTGCTGCAGAATCGATATATCGACCGTACCAAACTCCACTACCATCTCTTGAGCAATGAACAGACCACACAGATTATAACCAACATCCCTACTTCTGCAATATCCGAGTTAACCACCGTTTCGAAAGAACCTACAGACGACGTTTCAGAGGTGCTTGCCGCCACCATCATCAGGACTAAATTTCTTACATATTACACGGCCTGACCCTCGCTGCAATAAACCTGAAATCTCACTTTATCAGATGACGTTCTCATAATATCCCCTGGATACAGGCCACCCGAACATCTGTTAAGGGACTACATACTTTTTGCTGAACATGTACATTGATCAGCTTTTATAGGAGTCGGAGTAGTCTTAGTCTGGGGAGAAAATTGTTTGGCGAGGCATTTAGTTCACTGCGGACGCCACATCGAAGAGCCACGCTTTCATGAATATTTAATAACGTTAAGACACCATGCAGTCCGCCGCCTAGTAGGTAGACCTGCCGCAGCGCAAACTGTACTGCATACAGCCTACGCGAGGCGCCACAGAAGTCTCGTTTCCTCTTTCTAAAGATAGCTGGAGAAGTCTTTGAACCCTCTGAAACCCAGTGGTAATTATATGTACCACCTGCTTTAAGAATCAATAACTGCATTTTACCCACAGAGTGTAGGCCCACTAATGAGTTTCGTAAGATTCTAATTATAAACAACAATTATTTCCTTAAGCAGCTAATCTTTGTAATGGTGAAATGTGTTTTCTTTGCGGTACGGAATTATTTATTAAATATTATTCAGATAAGTTTCGGGTTAAAAAGGTTAACAATCAGTATTTTTTTTTAAAAAATCTTTAAAAATTGTTAAATCGTCCGAAGAACGTAATTAAAGACAACCAAATTCGCAGTGCAGCTGTGAAAATTAAAAACCCTGCAGAGATACGCAACCTTCACATCACAGCTGCACGACGTATTGCGGCAATGCAATGTAACTCAATTCCAGCTGACACAAAACTTGGCCCCCGTTTTACGTTAAAGTTTATGGCACAGTCGGGGTTGAATACGAAACAGCAGGGGCGTAATCCCTCTGTACATGTTCAGGGCACAGTTCCAAATGGAAAGGATAAATTCTAGCTTGTTTCTGCAGTACTCAGGCAAAACGCATTGCAAATGTTTGAAGACGACAGCGTTCTGA
>NW_019059587.1:664713-683364 GCF_000696155.1 Zootermopsis nevadensis | reverse complement strand
AGGTTAGGTTAGGTTAGGTTAGGTTAGGTTAGGTTGAGTTAGGTTAGGTTGAGTTAGGTTAGGTTATGTTAGTTTAGGTTAGGTTAGGTTGAGTTGTGTTAGGTTAGGTTAGGTTGGGTTATGTTACGTTGGGATGGGTTAGGTTAGGTTAGGTTAGGTGGTTAGGTTAGGTTAGGTTGGGTTGTTAGGTTAAGACGCTTGTATACGGTTACAATATGGAAGTTGAGGTTTTTACGTTGAGTTGAGGTTTTTTATGTTAACATTATCCAAGTCTAGGCTATAAGCGCCATTGCTGATTACGTCGTCATTCTCAGCGTCGGTTTCCCCGAATCCTGTCGGACGTCGTTCTTACTAATTTCAATTTCGAAGCAGGAATCCCGGCGTTAGCTGCGGCGACGTTCGGCGTCGTTTTAAGATGGCGTCCCTCGGTTTCAGAGTTTATTACATGAAAAATATGGCGTCTTACGGGTACTTAGCGACGAAGGACGCCGTGACGCTAGGCGTCGGTTTTAGAGTTTCGTTGTTCAAACTATCCCAAGGACCACCTGTCCCACACATGGCATATCCTGGGGCATCGCGACGCTCGGCGTCCATTTTCAAAACCGTCTCCAATGACGCTCGGTTATCGATCTGTGCCAAATTAGACGTCCTTTGGGATGCTTTTCGACAAAAGGCGTCGCGACGCCCGGCGTCGATTTTCCAGAATCCCTTCCAAATACATCCTGAGTATATTCTCTCAAATTGTTGGCATTATAGGCGTCGCAAATATGACTGACGTCGCGACGCTGAGCGTCGATTTTAAAAATTGTCTCCCATGCCTCCCCGAGGTCCACAAGTAACACATGCGGCGTCTTACATGATTTTGTCAATAACCGGCGTCGCGACGCCCGGCGTCGTTTTTCGAATTTTGTGTTCGGAGCCATCTATACATTGAGATGCGTTAAATGTGATGTTCTGGAGTCTGGTTCAATGTGTCGTGATTTGAAGGGGCAGCGATGCCTTACGACCCCCTTACGTCACATTTAATAATAATTAAATTATTAACCGAAGTAAGTAAAATTTTTCTTTGATATAAATTCTCACGACGGGAAACATCGTCTTGTACGTGACCAGCCATTCTTCACCAATCGTAAAGTTAGTCGACGTGACTATCTACCGAGCCAGAGTAGTAGGTTAAATCCCAGTAGTTAATGTTTCGTACAGATGGCGCATAAGCTACGTCCTATACTGTCAATAAATCGATACTTTCCAACCTCTTCAACGTGACACACTAGACACATGTTATCATGATCATGACAAGTCATCTTACATGTTTACCCACTCCACACAGTTTTACCCTCATTTAAGATAAAAAGATTTCAGAATAAAAACTATGGAAAAAAACAAACAAACAAACTGATTTGTAACTACAATAACTGAACACAAAGACTATAGAAAAATGCAAATTTGCAAAGAACATCTCATCCTCAAAATCATCTATTTAAGATCCATCTTAATCTTAATTTCTATCTCCTCGGTTTTCAAAGTCGTCTGTTTCCTTACCGAAATTCTGTACGCATCCCTCGGTTACCTCGAGCTACATTCCCAGCCCATCGCAGCTTTCCAAATTTCTCATGAAATCGGGAGTGTCGACCTCACGTACGAAAGAAGCACTTACTACACTTTTGCGTTCTACCTCGTCCTTTATAAACATAGGTCGACAGACGATCAGTGGTGAACCAACCCGATTTAAAAGATGAATTATCCCGGTCTGGTGGATGGGTTTTGTGACCACTTCATTTAAGAATCTGATTTACTTTAAAGCGTATTTTTCGTGATCAGAAATAGAATTAAAAAGAACCTCGCTTCGTTGAATGTCTTTTCTGGTACCCACATGAAGTTGCCTGATGGGTTTAAACTCGTGAGTCTCTGAGCTCGTAGCGATGTTTCTTGCTTCGTGACGTCACAAACTCTGGAGTATTGGATTCCCCCCGTTTTGCCATGCAAAAAAAATAAAAAAAATAAAATAAAATAAATAAACTTGATCAAAAACAGTCATGATAATCCATTTGTACTATGACGTGGACAGACAGACATGAAAAAGCCAAACGACGTATTTTTCGCACTTCCTTACAAACGCGACTGAAGACAAAAACATATCACGAACAATTCGACATTATTTAAGAAATTCTTAACCACACAAACGTCGACTCGACTCAGCAGTTCAAACCTTCAATCCCTTTAAGTAAACAAACAGGCTAACCCCTGCACCACGTTACTGTCAGCGAGAAGTAAACGGATAAATAATTATTACTACCTTGTCCATTCGTATGTTATGACATCACGTTACTGGGAAACTACATTTCTTAAGATAAACACCAATTCACAAAGATCATTTCTAGTTCTGCAATGTGATCGCATTTCGTACGTTCCTATGACTCAGTGAACGACTTACACATTTATACGATTTATGATATGACGCGCACAAACATACAACCACAACGGCAGATTTAAAGGAGTTGAGGTACTATTTGCAACTGTAATCTTGAGACTTGCGGGGTGAAGGAGGAAAGATGGCGTCTGCCTTTAATACTTCGTACCTACTGCATTCCTTGAAAGTCTCAAGATTACAGTCGCGAACTATACGTATAGCCTCGGCTCCAGAAGGAATTAAGTGGTCAGCTTCACGATCCGGCCGTCTCAGCCCCAAGGTGCGGTAAGATGGGAAGCCCCCAGCGCCTCTATCGTCGGTTCAGTGACATTGCTCAACGTGATCAACGTAAGACAAATGGGGGTAGGGACGAGAAAGGAGTAGGACAACTAATCTTATTTTATTTATCTAATGCAGAGATTTCATAACCTCCTCGTCAATGACAACCTTTCGGCCTCCACAAATATTGACGGAATAACAAACAACAAGAAGTTTGAAAAACAACGAAGAACCCAAATCAAGATAATCTGCTTTAGGTACTAGAATTTTTGAACAGGGGACCTCCGTTTAATCCACATTAATTCAATTTATTGCAAGTGAAAAAGTAAATCTGCCCCACTATACGCCACGTAGGCACTTGGGAGGAGAGACGAAGTAACTCCTACTCATTTTTAACCTCGGCACTAGATGGGGGTGAGTGGTCAACGTCACGCCCCGGCCGGCTTTACCCCCGGGAAAGGACCCCGGTACCCATTGTAGAGGAGGCTGGGTGGGCCCCAGAGCCGGTCTGAACGCAGAGGTTAGAGAAAAAAAAAATCCTCTGCCCCCGTCGGGGATCGAACCCAGGTCGTCCAGTCCTCTATTTGTTTTTACTCACATGCCACGTCTAGCAAATGAAATCTGCTAGCGAATCTCAAGGACTGTTTAATTCCTGCGGGAGCAGTAAAGGAAAACGGGGAATGTTTTTCTCATCAGCAGTCACCATTACAAAAACATTTCGCACACATTCAGTGCGACGTATCGATTATTTATTTAGTAACACTTTTACACTCAAGTTATGTAGCATTGAATGATAATATGTGTGAAAGACGAATTTTAAAAGGATCGGAAAGGAAGTGGTCGTTATCTATTTCGAGGCGTTGACCTAGTATTTACTACGAGGGCCTGACAAAACCCATATAAATATCAGTCAGAACAGTCGGTTCCCGGACGGAGGTTAGGACAAGGTCCTCCCCAATAAAAAAGATTGCTAACCACTCGCCTGTGATCTCTGGTGATGAAGGGCAGATTAACAAATGAGTCGTGCGCTTGGGTCGTGTGTGACCTGACGTAATTTGTGGATACAACACTTTGGCACGCCCGGTGTGACTGGTTCCGAGGCCATGACTGCAAACAGACTAGAATAATTTACTCGAGAAACAAACATGTGTTTTGTTGGGATCTGTTTTTACATTCTGAATGCCTCTGTTTGTGGTAGTGGAATTCCTTTCTGTTTTTCAAAGCGTGTGTCACACTTAAATGTCGTCTTACACGCAGCTACGCAACTCGATCGTGTTCTGTTTACCAAAACAATAATAGTGACGAGACAAATGAAATACGTCGGTAAACAGGTCAAGGATACGTCGCGTATTACGACAGTGAAACCGTTTGCAAAAAAAGCAACTAATTATTCAATCACGGCTTTGATCGGCACTTTTCAGCTCGCGACAAGACAATTAATGTAACTTCGATTCATTCAGCCAGGGTTCCAGGTTCCGATCAAACCACGACAACAAGATTCCCAACACTTTACAGGCAAACAAACTGACTAAAACCAACTCCCTGTAACCGAGTCCTTGAGGAGACAATAGCCACTCACCTCAAGAATTCCTGGTCTTTTATAGAATCCGAAGGGTCCACATCCTCTTACGCGAGTTCCCTGAGATTCGCTTTAATATTATTCTCTCATCTGAGCTCCTGTATTTCCAAATTTTCTCATCCTTTACGTATTTCAAACAAAAAAACTTTGTGTGCATTATTCAAATTCCAAATTCCCCGTACAACTCGTCCATGATTTGTCATCCGAATATCTGGTAAGTTCCTCGTTATGAAATTGTCTCCAGTCACCTGTCACTTGGATACAAATATCTCCTCAGTAGCTTCAGTAGCGTCCGCCACACACGCATGCGCAAATATATGATGCTTCAACCCGCGGGATACAACGCGATCTCGGAGAGGAAATCTCTGTGGACACAAGGAACAAGACCGCTGTGATGATCACATCCGCTTCCGGTACTCGTAATATAACGATTCGATTATAATCGAAACTCGTGTGTCATAAATTACGTTGTTTGTTTTCTTGCTAAATAATGACACGAGTCTGAAAAAAATAACCACTACACGTTCGTGTTACGAATAAAACTGGTGTTAAGTGTTAACACTACGTCAAGAAACGTTTTAAAAGTGTTAATTGTGACACGACACTTGTTTATCCATCGTAAGCAAATCGGTTTTAGTTGCCAAGGCATCCTGCAACGTGAATAGTGTTAATTTTTTTTTTCCAAGTCTCCGTCTGTTTACGTGAATTTCAGTGACAATGTCGCAACTTTTCATTCGCTGTGATCAAGCCGGATCGAATACTGAAGTAGCCTATCCTGACTATTATGACTTCGTCGCAGTCACTGCACCGATGGATGACGCCTTAAGGCGGAACACAAAGGTAACTTAAAACTCTAATTCTGATTATTGTCTTCAAAGAATTCACAGATAAAATTGTAGAACGCCTTGATTGATTATCCGGGACACATCCTCCACCATTTATCACTGATAATCGGCGATCAACTGCGTTCATAGAATATAAATTTGTTGGTGATATTAGAAGATTCAGAAGGTCACATATCGACTCTAAATTCAAGAGAGAGAGAAACGGATTTTTAATCATCTCATTTCTGCTTTTATCACCTTCTTTCTATTCTTGTTTTTGTTCTCCAATCACGTCTTTGTATTTTATTCACCTCCTCCTACTACCTATTTTCCTTTCTCCTTCAAGGTACAGCAATAATTTAAATTAATATAGACAAAGGATCCTTAGTTAAATAAAAAAATGTGGTCATTACAAAACTATATTTCATGGTTTTTATACGGCATGTCAACGATGTATCTGGCAGAGCAGTTCCCATAGCTATAATACTTTGTACGAATCTGTACAGAGGACTTCGACCTCATTTCTTCTTCATCAACGCAGAACCAGTGACCCACCCATTTCTTCACAGATAAGAGTGCACTATTCACTCACATACTCGTCATATCCCTTTTAATCTCAAAACCCGTCTAAATAATATTAGAGAATTCAGACCGTACCGCGAAGAAAACACAACTCTTCACCATTACAAAGATCAACTGGTTAACGCTGTTTAAGGAAATAATCGCTGTTTACAGTGAGAATCACAGAAAACCCATAAAAACAAAACGCAAATTTAACGACTGTTAAAGCACCTGGTAATTATACTTACCATTCGAATTTAATATCATGTAGCAATTTTTATCCTACAAGACTTGCGTCTAGCGGTGAAGTGTTACGACTGTGACCTGTGCAATTTTTGAATGGAATGCATATTAATTTTCAACCAGCGTTCTCGAAGTGATGTTTCGTTTTCGGTAGATCGACAGCAATGGATCGATATAAATGGAATGTGTCGATTGGTTTGTAATGTCAGATCCACGTAAGCACGGCACTAGCAGATATTCTGAGTCTATTCACACGTCGCAAGGACAGATTTTGGCAAGCAAGTAGTTTCGATAGACGGACGATGTATTTTCAAACAGATCTAAAAATGTTCAAATAAACTAAATCGATTTTATTTGTAAAGTCTAAAAGTAACAAAATACACAGAAAAACATTTATGGGTACTTAGAAAGGCCGAAACAGAAAAAAATATATCTTTAACGCCTTGAAATTCTGAAAACTAAACGAAAACAAACTAAGATTGAAATAACACAAACACTTTTCATACTTGGTGAACCAAAAAAAGGAAAAAATAACAGAAATTAATAATAAAACATAAAAAACTGGAATTCAAAATTTACTTACGCACGGCTTACCAGACGACAAAACTTTAGACCAAGGCAGGTAACGGGTTCCAAAAATTCGGTTTGTAAAACATCGGAGGATTTTATCACAAATATACATTTTTTTAAAATTTTCTTTCAGACATTTCACTAACCTGTACTAACAAAATAGAACAGGAATGTCATCAATGGTAACTATATGTACCACCTGCTTTAACAATCAGTAAACCTGAACGGGTTTCGTTTCATTATCAGACTAAACATCGATTATTATTTCCTTAAACAGCTTTATCCAGTCGTCGTAATGGTGAAGTGTTGTGTTTTCTTTGCGGTACGGACTGAATCCTCTAATATTATTCAGATGAGCTTCAGCCCCAAATATTTAAATGAAATCCATAAACTAAAATCATTTAACTCCCTAAACATACAAACAAAGACATCAGTTCTTTAGTTAAGATACGTCCTGCTAATGCAAATAGAATAGTTGTTTACGAGTTTTAGTGCCATGGAAATTATTACCAGTATCTCTCGTCCTCGATTTATGTAACAAGCCTTAGAGAGGGGGCGGAGGGAAATTTGTGATAACAAAATTACGTCACTCAACAGAATAGACGAGAAGAGAGAACGTTAAGTAAAGTGTGCGTAGAAGAGAGACAGATGAAAATATGTAACTGGCGACATGACGATAGATTAGTAAACAGGGAGAAGGGTGGGGGGGGGGAGTTATCGTAAGCAGAGGGGCAGTATCATGTAAACTACACTAAAAATAAAATACACTCTTTGGTGTTACATACAGTTTGTTGTGTGGATGTGTCTGGGACAGTTTACGTGTAATGAAACATTCAGCACCCAGCATAAGGTATCATTCAAGCATCACTTTACGATATTATCAACAAACCTATCGCAACAGCCAACAGCCAACAGAATTTCTGGAACGGATTCAAACGTCTGAGACTCCCCGTCTGTTAGCAATCAAACGTGAGTTTTATTTATATCAATCGCATGAAGTTTTGAAACACGTAACTCGTGATTTCTTAAATAAAGCTACAACGGATTGAAATGAACGTAAGTAAATGTTTGTTACAGTTTTGATTCATGTCAGGGTTTTACAACGACGCCACGTTCGTCTTGTTAAAATGAGATGGGATGGTCGGTTAGAAAAAGACGGAGAAGTTCACAGTTTTATTGTAAAAACAGGAACCTTGCATTTCGCACATGACAAATATAGGATTGCCAACGTTTTTCATATCCGTAATTTCTTCATAAGAAGCGTAATTAATATCGTTATATATGATATTTAAAAATGTGTGTAAAAAAAGATCGGTCATTCTTTGGGTGAAAAATGTGATTAGTAGATTACACATCCAGCGTAACAGAACATGCATATTTTAAGACAGTTCTAATCAAATTATAAAATCAGTCAACAAAAATAAAAAAATTGTGAAAATCCCGAGGTTCGCCAAATTCTATCCAAATTCGGGATATGCAGCCCACAGAATGGATCTATGTGTCTCGTATTATCCTCAGAATGAACAGCGATTATTTCCTTAAAACCAGCTGATCTAAGTAATGGTGAAGCGTTGTGTTTTCTTCGCGGTAAGGACTGAATATTTAAATATTATTTCGGTACACTTCGTGGTTCAAAGGATTAACACGAGTTACGGCGACGGCCTACCACATGAAATAATCTGTTTAAACAAGAAAATTATCTAAGACAGCAAACATATATTTCTTCCCGTTTCATCCTTCCTGACCGATTTACATTTTAAACATTTCTCATGATGAAACTTTTGTAAGACTAATCTTATCTTATCGCTGCTTCAGATAATACTGCATAAGGTTATTAATTACCTCCATGAAACTTATTTGTTCATTTTTAAGCGGGACGAAAGTAAATCAAACAAACAGGTGTGTAAGGAGTGCAGTTTTTCTATACATTTTAATCAATTTCTTCAACGTTCTAAATTTGAAACTTTGAAAATTCCTCTCTATTGAGCAGTCTCGTTCCTGAGAAGCTGACAGTAGCTCAGCTAGCCAACAAATTCCAAGATCGGACCAAAAAAATGCATTACTGAGAACAGCCCACCACCACTTCCTGTCCTGAGCCAGATGAATCCAATCCACACCTCATCCCACTCCCACGCGAAATATATAAACTACATATATTTATATTTAAATCTGATGATGATTTAATTTATTTTTATGCAATAAAATTTGGTACAGGGATAAATAGTAAAATATATCTTGGCATGAAATAATTTTTCGGAATTATTTCCTTATTTAAATCCTGTGATATGTTATATGTTTATGAAATACTATTGACAGCTGAGGCAAGCAGATCGTCGGTTATCAATGTCACTCTCAAACACGAATGGCTGATTAACAGCAAGTGGCATCTGGTGTAGAACATCAAAGCAATTAAATCCAGACTCTGTAATGTAATCTGCTTCATAGCACGGAAAATATCTGACGCACGCTTCAAGGCACAGATTTCTTCCCGGATAGTAAAATTTTGCAGAGTGGTAGCCATGTCGTATTTCTATTTTACATTTACCACAATAAATATATTTCAGAGATAAAAAAAACACCTCGAAAGTGGGACAGTTTCAGATCCAGATACATTGTTAAATACTTTATTTATTAGTGTATTATTCAATAATTAACAATTTAATAATTATTTATCACTGAATAATCATCCCATCAACGGAAAATGACAAATAAGATTAACACAGCTCGCTGGACATAAAAATATACACTGATAATGCAGGCAACAGTTTTTCAGCTTAAATACACCTATGATGTCACCAGCTTTTAAAACTCCTCACACGATAAATATTTAGCAACAGTGTTCTCTCGTCTGTGCTGAATATCAATTCCACGGACTGCGACGCAGAATTAACACATCCGTTGCTCGCCCGAGAGAGGGGAAAAAAAAGAGGATATTGTTGAGCAACAATAGCTTACACTTGCTGCTAAGTTCCCACATTCATTAAGTAGTGACGAGCTCTGTCTCATCTTTTTGTTACAATATGTTTGACGACGCGTCAAATGTTAAGACTATTTTATCAACATCTGACTTTCACAACCAATTTCAAAATCATACTGCATATCGACCTCACATTTTATTCTAGGTCTTCCAATTAGACGTTTTCCAAAGGGTTTCTTCACCAAAATTCTGCATTCGATGTCTCCCTCACCCAATCAACACTCCGAGCCCAACGAATGTCCAGATTTAATTATGCTACCAGGACTGGGTGACCTAACCTAACCTAACCTAATTATGTATTTGTTCAATTCAATCTTTTACGAACAAAGAATTTTTCAAAACACCTTAGAGTCGATGAATAATATAATAATCAATCAATAACAGGTCTGATTAAAGAAGATAATTATTATATTCAGCATCAAAATTTAAAGCAATTTAGGTTTTTCCAACTGGTTGCCAGCCAAAAAATAAGTCAAGGTTAATAGTAGGGCTATAACCATTCAAGGCTTCTACGAAAGGCCAAATGGTAAATTCAGTTTATACCTTGTGCCGCTGGGTGATTTATTATTTTGATTCGGTCGTCAAAGCCTCATTAGAATACAGTACACTACGTGAAGGTGGAGACTATGAGACATGTTCTAAAACACAATATAACAACGCTTCAGATAATCTTCTTTTCCTGAAACATTTGAAACTAAAATCCCATCTAGATAATATTTAAGAATTCAGTTCGTACCGCGAAGAAAACACAACTCTTCACCATTACAAAGATCAACTGGTTAACGCTGTTTAAGGAAATAATCGATGTTTATTCAAAGAACGATACGTAAACTGTACGCAAAACGCAGAATTACTGTTGAAGCAGGTGGTATATATTGTTACCATCACCGGAATGAAAGTTCTGTCGAACGTTCCTCCTACAGAGACACGCAGAGTCAGTTTGCCTGTTCCAAAAGACTAGCGCTCTGAAGTCACGCGTGACGGGGTTTTCCTTTGTACATCAAATCTTGCTGAAGGAAAAACTGAAGCCGAAATTGGATACGGCAGAAATGAGATCTCAGGACTCAAGAGACCCAGCTCCAGCATCCAGCTCCGATACAGTCCGCTCAGAAAGTGTACAACACAATTCGTGGTTGTTTAAGCGAACTCCTTACATAGCCATGGCTCTGTAGAGATTTCCTTCGCTAGAGGACGTGTTTATTTAAAACGGAGGTACGTTTATTCTACGGAATGACATTTATTTTCTTTTTCAAAGAAAGTGCCGTGTCTCTGAATTTCAACCGGAGCTTATATTCGCATCCAGGGGGAAAAAATCTGCATAATCAATAGAGTATTCTGTAATCATTAGCATTTATTAAAATATAATAAATTTACGAAATGTACGAGGGTAGCTTTTAGTTTAGATTGTTAACATCTGTGGTTGAATTTAACGACACAAATTTGCTTACTGACTCCACAGTCATCATTAAATTCCAGTCTCAATTCTACCACCTTACAAAAAAAAAAAAAAGTTGAAATAATCTGAATAAACCACTAAATTTTCAAAATTGTGAGCGACCAGGGATCGATTCCTGGCAAGGAACGAAATGTTCTTCGCCATTACATGAACTTTCAACAACACGTGAAAATTCATATAAACTTTACAGAATCTACCCCCAACGATACGAAAAGAATCCAAGCTTCAATTTACTGATGAGAACAACGATTTCCTTGTTTCCTATCCCCCCCCTCTCTCTCTCTCTCTCTATGGATAAAGATATATATATATATATATATATAAGCCTCTCGTTACACGACACAACATGTTTTTAATATAATTCTTCATCTCCACTAACCCCTGTGTATTCTCCTATAACAAATTTCATCTCAGCACGAAGTTAAGGGTTTGTAAACGCAATTTTCCACAGACTACACACGCAACGTGGAAAGACGCAATAGAACTTCTCCGTATATTTAATTTTCTGGAGAGTTGAACGCTGGTGGAATTTACTTTGGGGGTAACACAGCCACTCGCTGTTGAAATATTCCATTGTGACACCCCCGACAAAGGCCAGTGGTCACCTAACCGGACAGGATACTGAAGTCTCTCCCACAAACAAGACTAGTTCTGCGGTTCCATATCAAGGATTTATGATGAACGAACAGTTCCGTTCGCTGACACAAGACCCAGTCACCTTGATTCTGATACATTTTATCCTTCATGGGAGAGAAAGTACTCGCTGAAAGATATTGAAATGCAAATCCTACAGCAAACTTTGCAATTCAAATCTGATCTATGTAAGCAAATACAAACACATCCAAGTGCAGGACGAAGTAAAAAAAAGCTCAGATGAACATCACAGACAAGCGTGGATTATAACATAAGCAGACATCAGACTGTTGTGGAGGGGGGGGTGGGTTAAACAGTGAAGGACGTGTTACACGATGCAAAACATTGTTTTTAACGCACGTCGGTAAAAAATGCCAGACAAAATCATAATACAAAGACAGTTAATAAATACATTTTTTTTTTCGAAACAACGTAAAGTCCACGTACTTGGAAATTATGGTAAAAAAAAATCAAAATAATATTTGTGATAAAATTAAACCAAAATAAATTCGGGGAATGTTCAACTGACAATCAGGTCAAAACATATTTAAAAAATATTACATATTAAAAATGTATTAGAATTATACATTTGCCTGATCTTTTATATGGGTGAGAAATTTGATCTCTCAGAGAAAAATGTGGCAATGCATCAGAACAAATGTCCGAGGAGGATACATGAATCTAAGACAGAAAAAGAGAGAGACAGAGATAAAGCAAAGGTGGATTGGGAAAATTAAATAATGAACAGTTTAAGAGCTAGAAATATTTACAAAACAGGATTTAAGGTGATCAAAACAAAGGAGAAAGGTATCACTTGAAGGACACGTTGGGTTGGATGTGGGGTATAATATTAAAATGCGTGTTAGATAAGTATGTTGCCATGGTGAGGAGCGGAATCAACTGACTGAAGAAGAAGTTGACAAAATTAATTATGTTATCCGATGGGCACAGTACCAACGGCGGTATAACAAGTGGTCCATACCTGACCACACGCCCATGCCTCAAGCGGGCGATACGACCCTGGGCGCTGTTCGTGACAGCCTGACACCTGACCTTCAGGTGGGAGCGGCGTTAATGTAGCAACATAATTCAATTCTGATGACGCAGTACAGAATGAAGACATGCAAGGATTCGTACCTGTTTTTTTGGAGGATCTGAGGGTCTCAAGGCGCCGAAAATGTCATGCTCTTCCGGGTTGTAGCACAGTGTAAAATTGTAGGTAGATACCAAAGTTTCAGAGGAACATTCTGCCTCTTAAGCCCTGAAGACGGAGGCAGGATATTACTCCGAAACGTTCTTCTCCATACGTCTTCGTGACGAGAACAAATATGCATTACAAAGGGGGTTGTTTTTAATGACGAGTCGGGAAAGATATCGGAATCGAAAGGGAAGGTACCATGACCACATTCAGTCTTCAGAAACGCTTTGTTACCCAAAAGCACGTGACCTTGTCTGGCAGCAGGGTCATGTTGGAGTACCGCCTTCATTTGTTACACTGTCAAGGACGCCCAGTAAACAAACTTAACGGTCAGTACCTGATAGGTGTAGCCAAGATCACACAAACTGGTGATTTAATCAAGCATAAGACAAGCTGAACTTTGTTTCAAATGAGTACGTACGAGGTGCGATCGAAAGGTTTCCAGACTGCGCGTATAAAAACCCGTACACTTATCTCCAATAAGAAATCAAAATGATATTCATGAGGTAATTTGGAGGAGACTACATTCTGAAATGCTTCCTACTTCCAGTTCAAAATATTTGTCTTCCTGTCTGATTTCTAAAAACCTGAAGATTAAAGTATACAAAACAATATTTCTTCCTGTTGTTTTGTATGGTTGCAAAACTTGGTCTCTCACTTTGAGGGAGGAACATAGATTGCAGGTGTAGAATCTGCTGACAGGTCCCATAGCCTATCCCAGCAATGTCGCACAAGTCGTTGATGGTACGACGTCGATCTTTGTGAATGGCCTGCCGAATCTTCGTAACATTTTCGGGCGTTGTGCTCGAAGATGGTCGTCCAGAACGCTCGTCGTCATCGACAGAGGTTCGGCCATTTTTAAAACATGAATGCCACATAAAAGTTTGTGAACTACCCATTGCGGACTCCCCAAATGCTTGCTTTAGCATTTCATAGGTTTCCGTAGCCGTTTTGGCGAGTCTTTGGCAACATTTGATGCACACGCCATTCCGAAATCGCAGGAGGGTCGGTGTAATGCACTACCAAAACGCCCGTAACTAAGAAACAAATGCTAATTCGATGATGCCGGCTGGCACACTGATTCACTATGAATGTAGGCCGCACCCCCTAGCGGCAGAAGCTCGTATTACATCTGATTCGCCATCTATTGACACAGTCTTGAAACTTTCCGATCGCACCTCGTACATATAGCACGAATCGGAGAAACACAAAATTCATACAAGATTTTACTCAGGAAACGTAAAGGAAAGAGACCACCTGCAAAGCCAGGCATAGAAAGTGTATCCCTGAAACAAGGATGCTGGCGTGTGTGAGATAACTCCCGTTATTATTTACAATCACACTGGTCTTATGTAAATTACGTCACTTACATCACATATAATTGTCTAGATCGCTGTAACCCAGGCAGCAGTCCCAGTTTACGTATGTAAAACGAATCAAATAAAATTATAATGAACTACAGCGGGTTAATAAATCAGAGGTTACATAACATAACAACATTATGTCGCAAATCTTAATTCGTTTTAAAAGTGTCAAGGCTGCATTATCTTATCCTGGCACCATTAACGCGAAATCGCCACATTATGTGAACCTTCGACCTTACTTAGTCCTTTACATTCGTCATAAATTTATAAATTACAGAAAAAAAAAAAAAAACCCGAACGGGATTTAATCGATTCCTTTCCCTGATAAACTTGCATTGTTCCTGTCTGCAGCTCAGTTCATAACGCGAACAATAACAAAGGTCTCTTGGAACCCAGGACGTCGTGCGAACACCAATCTCAATTTCGCAAAAGTAACAATGAAGCACGGCTACGTGACGCAACTGAGTGTCCTTAACAATACGAAATCAAAGGACAGAAACTTGAGCAACAAGACAATTATTTATTATTATTATTTAGTGTTCTGTCTGACGACAGGTCCATATGAACAGGATCCTTCCATCCTTTTCTCGGACTGGGACCTGTTCATATACGTTCTTGGCAGATGATCCAGAAGTGGGTTGCCATTGCCTTCTTCTGTGTGTGAAGGGAGTAATTGTTGGGATGCCACGGAGAAACCGGGGAAGAAGCCCCCGGAGGAAAACTCCGTGTTGCCTAGACCAAGGCCTTGCCCAACACAAGTTATAAATTCGAACCCGAGACCCCAGGATTACAAGGCCAGCGTTCTAACCGCTAGACCACCGTGGGTAACAAGACAATAAATAAATAAAAATGAGGAAATTGCATTAACTTTTACCGAATGGAAGTATTTCCAAACACGTGACCAGAATTAAATATGGCCGGACAAGGAATATCATTCAGAAACTAACAGATTACAAAGAAAGTTTCGAGATATTTAAAACTAGTAATCCCGACCACTAAAATTTATCTAGTTTCCGGTAAGGAACTTCTGTCTTCATTTTTTAATTAACTACAAATTTCCCAACTTTTTGCCTAGAGCAGACGCCTCTGAAAAACCACAAACCTGACCAAGACTATATAATAACATATTATTATCTTGCCTGTAATTTATAATAAATTTCCACGAAACTCAGCTGGTATTTTTGAATATTTTCTGTGGAATAACACGTGCCGCCTTTGTCTTCCGACATTCCATCGTAGATGTTAACTGATAAGGGTGAAAAATTGGCTTCTAGATCAGCCTTATCACTTGCGGTGAGTAAATGCTACAGCTCAGCTGTTGATTGCTTTGAAACCGGTTGATCGACGTAGAAAAGACATATGAAAGTCAAGGCAGAAAAGTTACATCTTTACTAAACAGAATAAATTTTTCTGTTTTTATAGTGTGTAGTAGACTGACCCGCAACGAAAATTGTAGAACATCTGGTTAACAATTTCGGGTTCTAGAAGATTCACGTCTAATGATATAAAAAATAAATAATTTTTCTTTTCTAGTAAGAGGGCGTTTAAACCCCTGTAGCCAAAGAAAGGCCCGTTATTTTTCAACGTGGGGATTTAATTAAAAATATAAGATTTAAGAACACTAATCGATCTATATAACAGACAAGTGTAGTTTGGTGATCAATCATCCATGACCGATTATCTACATCGTCTTCTATATAAAGCAAGAAAACGTGTAATTTAGATAGTAATTTGCACTAAATAGGTTGTAATTAAATTCTGAAATTAATTACTGCAAGCCACGTGCTACACACACGGTCCACCAATCAAAACGACAAGCGATTGGAAATGAAAAACGTGATTTCAAGCACCAAATCCCACCGTCCCGATACGTACCAAAATCAGATCATATCTGACTCATAATCACCAGGACTTTTGTCGCCTCAAGATGAACTCCAATTTCTCCATTGTGGTTTATCTATTTTCTAGCAATTTCTTTTATTTCGTTTCATCTCCCTTCCATCGTATGACATCCACGAGTCCATATCCACGCTCGTAACTCGTAAACAATCTCGTCACCTAATCTGAACACTGATTGGCGGAATTCTTGTTACGTCACGAGCCAACCTTGAGGAAGACGTCAGGACTTTTTTGAACGGTTGTGTATAAAAAGGCAGGTAGTCTGACATTGCAGGAGTTCTTAACCTTTCCTCAACACCAAGACGACAGCTCCTAAAAACGCAACCAGGAGCCAGCAGGAAGACTTCGCTTACAACCAGAAAAGCAACTTCGAGCGTGTGTCACGTGTGCCTGCTAAAAGTGAACAGAGACTGGGGCATATTTCGAGAAATAATACGGAAAAATAAAACATAATTTTGGTGTTCAATTCTTGAAACGAAGAAGCAACTGATTTTTATTAAAAATGGAAATGAAATTCGAAAGAGTTTATAATTCTGAAACTTTTCAAAACCACCAATGGAAATCGACGGTAAGACCATAATTTAAGAAATCTAAAATATAATTTCACTGTTACTGATAAAAATAGGCCAATTGAAAGACCTAAGAGTAGATGGTACGGTAGTATTAAAATATTTTACAAGTAATATGACGTGAAGATTTGTAATGTCACCTGGATCTGACTACGGACGAGTGGCTCTTGTGAACACGGTTATGGATCTAACGAATCCATAAAAGGGGAGGGATTTCTCGGTCAGCTGACATTTTCTTATTTTTCAACTGGACCACCACCATCCCCCCTTCGTGCACAGAACAAAAAAAACACCACCACGCTTTCAGGGCTCATCATAAATGCAACACAAACACCTAACACAGTGACATTAAATGTCTTAATGTGTTACATAACTCGCTGACCTTGAAACTGGTTCCAGCTCCTCAAGACCGCTTTGTTTTGTGTCCAGAATTTTACTATCAAAATTACGTTATTAATGACATCACAGGACTGACAAAGAATGTTTATTCTCGCTACGGAGATTCATCTGCCGTGTCTTATTAAGATCGTCTTATTGTTCTTAGACCAACGCCCATGTCTGCAGTCTGTAAATGTGTTCGGGTGTTCTAAAAAAGTATCTTTAGACATGGATTTTGAACTCTGCTTGAATGGATTACACTGATTCGGGTAAGTTCCAAGTTGCGTGCTCTAGAATAAATGTTTTTCATAAAACGCTTAGAAATTTACAACCAGCTGAGCGACTATTAATTTCTCAAGAAAAGACTCGATACATTCTAGCAAATTTTGGGTAAAGCAGACCTGCAATGCAGTTAAAACCCTTTCCTAAATCAAAACAAAAATTACAGTGAATTAGACTTGTGGGAGTCAGAAGGGAACAATCAGTAAGATTTCCGAAGAAAATTAATTATAATTAACGGCAAATCAAAAGGGTAACTGATACATAAGTGAGATTTCAGAGTCTCAGGGCGGTGAGTATGAAGATGTCTGTCTTCCGGTTGTAGCGATGCATAGCCTTGTACGTCTACTCTTACGAATTTATTGATTCATAGTTTATTTAACGATGCTTTTTCAATAGCTCAGACTACATACTGTCGAATGAGAGGATGTTAGTGAATAATGAATTGGAAAGGATGTGGAAGGAAACGGTCGTAACTCAATTTAAGGTACTTTCCCGGCATTTCCCTAGAGAGACTGAGGAAAGCCACGAAGAATCCCAGTCAGGGTAGCCGGTCTCCGGGTCGAGATTTGAGCCCCGGACCTGCCGAGTACGAAGCAGGAGTTATAACCACCCGACCATGACGTTCGACGACTATTTTCACGAAGAATCTTCATGAAAATACACTGGCTCAAAGTATTTTATGCAGTGGAATGGGCGGACATCCTTCACAAATAACGCACAAAGGTTCGGAATATCACCACAAGCGTGGTTAAAGATAAAATGAGGAAAAGGGGTCAACTCTCAGAGATAACGTCCACACAGAAACGTCCGGCGATTCTACCGGGGAATACCACAGCTGAATCATTCATTAACTGACCACGACAACGAAATGTTAATCAGGGAAGTTCATCGGTCGTGTTGACGGACAAATTCTAGTAGAGAAACACACCCACTCTGGTTGTAACATTTGGCTTTTACAAGGTTGGCAGCCTCTAACACACACACACACACACAATTATTACGCTAGTGTAAACAACCTGAATTAATTTATTATACTTAAGTGCGTCCATGAGAACAAAACAGCTTGCATAAATATGTTTTTCTACGATGCATCGTTCAGGAACCTTCAGTTGTTCGAAACGAAGCTCTCACCTTTTGGAATAATTATTGTTTTTTCTATCATGCGCCAAGATCTTTTGGATACACGTGTCTAATTGTCGAAAAATAAATAAATACTTTTTTCTAAGTTTCTCTCTCCAGCAGGAGAAGTTTTTGTGTTTGTCATTTTTATACGACACTTCGTTTGGGAGAGACAGACAGACACATATTATCCTTTCAAATACAAACAAATGCATAAGCAACAGGGTCAATGTTCATTTGAAGTGAAAAAACAGGAAACTGTATTTAAGAATTCAGTCCGTACCGCGAAGAAAACACAGTACTTCACCAT
>NW_019059587.1:640127-664473 GCF_000696155.1 Zootermopsis nevadensis | reverse complement strand
ACACTTCACCATTACGAAGATCAACTGGTTAACGCTGTTTAAGGAAATAATCGCTGTTTATAATGAGACACGCACTGCGTACATAATATTTAAGAATTCAGTCCGTACCGCGAAGAAAACACAACACTTCACCATTACAAAGATCAACTGGTTAACGCTGTTTAAGGAAATAATAATCGCTGTTTACATACTAAACCAATAAATACACTCTGCGGACAAAATGAAAACTTAATGAATGTTTAAGCGGGTGGTACACATAATTACCACAGACTCTTTTCACTGTCGCAGGTGGAAGGTGGGCCACAAGTGGCTATGTCAGAACAGGACTACAAAATTGTACCGGTAACGCTGAAGGATGTCGAGAAGGTGTTAGAACACCTTCGTAGGTTCTTTTTTCGCGAGGAACCCCTCAACGTCTGCATAAATCTCTTGGGTGAACGAGGAGACGAGAAATGCCAGGAACTTGAGAACTATTGCATCCAGACCATTCCAGAAGGTACGTAACATCTTTCTCTCGATAGACGTCTCATCAGACAATATGGCGGGTGATATCCTTCTATCTTAATTTACATAAACGCATTGAATCCAGACGTATAGGGTCTCCAACTTCTAACTCACAGAAAATGAAAAAAAAAATGTTTTGTTACATTTCGACAAAGACCAGTGATTATCTGTAAGTGTTAGTATTCAACGTTTTTTGTTCGCGTACCCCCAGATATAATTTCTCTTCAGCTTTGTACCCCCATAGTTGTTGGTGTATAATTCAAGTTATACATAGTATATAATCTACATCTAAAATAAATTAAATAAATTAAATTACTGATTATTCAGTGTTTATCATAAAATAATAATTTTTTTTAAATTTCACGTACCCCCTAAGATGTCTTCGCGTACCCCAGGTTTAATACCACTGTTATATAGAATGGTGGGGTTGCTAGTTCCGTTTATGGCCACATAACCACTTTCCTTAGCAGGGACATTGCTTCATTGTTTTACTGAATCGTAAAAAAAATATTCAAATTTGTAATTTGGGCACTGACAACATTTTGAACTATCAAAGAGAAGAATGTTATTGATGTTTCTGCAGGTTTGTCACTGATGGCTGTGACCCCTAGCGACAAAGTTGTTGGAGTGATACTCAACGGGTCCCATGAACCAGGACATCTGGACGAGATGCAGAGAAATGCGGACAACTGCCCGCACGCAAGATTCCGTAAAATATTGCAGCTGCTGGTTGCAGTGGACCGAGGTTCTGACGTTTTCAGCAAGTTCCCCGACGTGGACAAACTTTTCGAGGTCCGAATCGTGTCCGTGGATTCTGCGTTACGCGGCCAGGGCATAGCCAAGGCACTCATCGAAAAGTCAAGGTCAGTTAAGAGGAAGATGTCAGAATAATTCGTCTTTCTTCTGTCTCCGCTATTTCTTCCTGTAAATTTCCCTTTCTTTCCTGTTCAGTCTAAGAGAAGTCGAAACTAATTACTCTCACATTTCAGAGAGCTAGCCAAGGACCAGAAATTTCCTCTAATTCGAGTTGACTGCACAAGCCATTTCTCTGCCCGAGCTGTCGCCCGACTGGGCTTCGAGTGCGTGTTCACGCTGCGATACGAAGACCACTGTCACAACGGGGAGCCTGTGTTCCGCCCGGAAATCCCCCATAACCAGGTCGCAACATACGTTCTAAGACTTCAGCCCTAACTACTGATGGAAATTACATCTCACAGACGAAGCACATTTTCTTATCCTCATTAAACCTAAACCCTGTGACTGCAACACAAAAATTATATCGACATTTGCAACACTAGTTTCAAAACTGTACGTCTTGCGTCCCAGATTTCATCCCAGTAATTATTTTAATTAAATTAATTATTTATATGGAACAAGCGTTCTTTATCCTGCCATTTTGTATCGGGAAATCTTTTAGATGAAGAAAATAAAAACCCGAAGAGACTTAGAATAATTTGGCTAACTTTACAAATGAGAACACGTGTTAGAGTTTTTAAAGGTTAATAACAGAACTAACTCTTCATGAAGAATCTAATAATACGATCAGATAGTCAAGAAATTCCTCGCCTTTTACGACACTCGAAGGTTCATTACCGTGTTCACAACAGCTTGCCATCGAAGGGTAAATCGTAAAATTACCCTAGATATTTATCAAGACGACTGGTTGAATGGAGGTAAGGCTCCACTCATTCTTGACCTCAACACCAGATGGAGGTAAGCGGTCAGCTCAGAAAAAAGCCACCCCCTACCCACTGGGTGAAGTACTTTGTAGGCCTGGGCACAAAACTACGAAAATATTGTCTTGCCCTTCTCGAGAATCGAATCCCAGTCAACTTTTGCACGCACGAAATCAACCGTGGATTTTCTACGTGCATAAACTACCTCATAACCTAAAAGATGTATAAACATGCGATGGGGTCGGACGACAAGATTTTTCCTGTATTTATACGTTGTATTGACGGTCTTACATTTTAATTATTATATTTTCCCGTCATTTAGTTCCTGACAATGGAAAATGGAATAGTCTCCAAAATCCATTTTATTTCGAATCGACGCGAAGAATTAGTTGCATAAGTATTCATATCACGTCACTCAGTATAGTAATAATTGTAGTTCATGCTATGAAAATGGCTCCCTATTAGCAGTGAGATGACTTTCTTTTTAAACTAGCATCGTAATTTTATCCAAACATCACATGAAATTAGAGTTAACATTGGAATCACACCCTGTATCAATACAGACAACTTCAAAATGTGTCAACATTATTTTAATGTACAAATCAGATTCATACGTAAATTAAACGAATGGGATAAATAATTAAAAAAAACTTACATGTTTCTACTCAATTTGAAAAAAAAAATCATCCCATTGAGTCTGTGGGATGATCTTTCTTGTGGGTGTTACTTTGGGCGAAGAACATGAATAAATATTTGGAAATAATGTGCATGGGAAATATCAGGACCTATGACCAATTCAGAATATTATGTAACTAGAAACTTCCTGATTTACACAAATTACCTTCCACTACCAAAACAATGATATGATCTAAGAGGTTTAAGATGGACGGGGAGTGTAACTAGGATAGGGAAGTAAGAATGTATATAAATGTTGATAAGGAAATCCCTTGTATAATTTGAGGATTAATCTTGAAAAGACATGGTATGAGTAAATATCCATAGGATCGTAGCTCCACTCTTTCTTGGCACCAGCTTCACGCCCCACCCGATTTACCCCCGGTAAAAAGTACCAGGTACCCACTTGAGACCAAGTGTACAGAGTGGACCCAAAAGCCAAGAGAGAAATTTATTACTCATTATGATAATCAAACCCCTGTTGTCCTGCCTATAACCTACTTATTGTACTGACTGAGCAACCCAAATTATAATATACGATTCGTCTGTGGTTGGTCTTGTATACAATTCTGTGACCGCATTTGTTGTACAGGGCAACCCAAATTATAATATACGATTCGTCCGTGGTTGGTCTTGTATACAACTCTGTGACCGCATTTGTTGTACAGGATTTCTGCCCCTCATTTCAGACTAAAGATAATTTATAGAAATGTTTATCACTCACCAATTTGAACCACCATTCATGTTTACGAAACATCGGTAGATATTTGTAGTATATACAGACGTTGAAAAACATCACATAAAAAACACAACTCACTTCCTTTCCACTCATTATAATAAATTTGACTGTGCAAAAGCATGGACGTTACTGGTCATTGCTACCATTTGGACTCTTAAATTTTCCCTCACAACTAGTTCATGTGGTGCACTCTACCGAGAAATTTCTAAAACATCACCACGGTGCGACGTTAAATGTGCGATATTCAGATGTTTGTAGGCCTTTAGATGAAAATTTATTTACTTTTTGAACGACAGGTCTTTTTACTCAGAATACAAATCACTTTATGGGAAAACATTAGTGTGACAATGACGTCCCTTAAAATGGTAACCTCGAATCCAGGCTTCCAATGAAACAAAAGCATCTTACAAAAACACGCAGCTGATATCGCACATTTTGAGGTTAATATTTTAATTATAGTGGTATAAATTTAACAACAAATGCGAAAGGAAAATAAATATCTATGGGTTTGCAAAAAGGAAAATAACAACAAATTCTATGACATAGGTCTATCACATAGCGCGATTACTTTGTAATTAGTAACTTACCTTGCAATTTCCCACTGAATAAAAAACCCAAAAGGCTAATTACCTTGCAGAAGTGCCTTTATCATATGCTTGGTGAATCCAATTCACACACTCCCACTATTTTCCTAATAACCATTTTAATATTAACCTTACATCTTTTTCTAGGTCCTCCATAGTCATCCCCTACCTTCGATTTTTATAACAATTTTGCACCCATCTGAACTACATGCCCAGTCCATATCATCTTCCTCAATATGATCGTTTGATTCTAAACTGGATGGCAGGAAAGTTTCACAGAATTTAAAATGCAGTTAACTTAATGAATTTGTTTTAAAGTGTTCAAAATATGCAATACTTTAACTTACTCCAAAGAGCAAAGTCCTTGAGATGCTGACAGTCACTCAGATAGTCAAATTTCTTGATTTTATGGAACCTAAAGGTTTCTTACCAAGAGTTCACAAGAACCTACCACCAGTCCCTATCCTCAGCCTGACAAATCTACAATGGCTGAACAAAATACGCACCCATGAGGTTTAGTCTACACAATAATAATTATATGGAATAAAACACAAAATTGTGGTGAGATTTCAGGTTATCACAGTGGTAAGTGCAAAGATGGCTTCAACCTTTTGCTGGGAAAATATAATATTCGCTTAAGTTCCCGTTATTTATGCATGACCGTCTGTTCATAATTTCTTCAAAATAAATAATATTTTACACATTATACAATACATACATCTCGATTTATACACTATATAAAGATTAAAAGAGCCTAAAGAAAGATTTTGCAGTAACGTCAATAACACGACTGATTAAAATCATATCAGCCACATTTCATGATATAAATGAAATTTCCTTAGGTGAGATTTCAGATTCTCATGGTAATGAGTATGAAGACGGATATCATGTGGTTTTATAGATCCTAACCAATGTTTTGGAGTACAACCTTGATGTTGTAGGCAGTAAGTACCTCTGAAATGCTAGACAATATCTACTAGAGTACCTCGCAAAACATTCAGAAGTCAGCCATATTAACCATAAATTTTCTTATTTTCATTTTACACATTTTTAACATCTGCGTATATTAAGAGAACAACATAATTCTGCCATTAAAATGTATCATTGACTTCCACTTCCACACCCTCAGCACCAACTTCTATATCCATACCAGCGAGGAAGCTTTTTGGTGCAGAATTACGGTACCTTTCTGGCAATTTTAATTTCAGAAAATATTTCTCCAGGTACTGACATAAGAACTACTTTTGGCCATGAAGTTTGTAACAGCATTTCTCGTGATTCTCTCTCGTTATCTTTCATTTTACACCGCAGTCATCTACTATCAGTTTTTCAAACTGTGGTGCATAAAATATGACAATATATCAACATTTTGCAGAGTTATCTGTTAGGTTATGAGAAAATGTTAAAACGTCAACAAATCTCCTTTTAATGTGATCGATGATGTTAATGTAACAGATGCTGGTTCAGTCGCCGCATTCTTACCATCTCGTTCTACGCCGTTAGGTATTTCTTCTAGAAATTCAAGGGTTGGTTAAGAATATTAGCTCTTTTCACATATTTCCAGAGTTTCTATGTCTGGAACGACCATAACAAATGGTTCTGACGTACTGTAAGAGTTTGTCATGTTTTGGGAATTTACACTGTATGTTTTCTGAGCATCCTGTATAGTTTCGTGGTTTGACGTTTGTAAATTTTGCAGACGCAGCTTCAGTTGCTCCAGCTGCGCCTGGTTACCGCGTAATATCGCTTGTTGCTGTACATCTGACAGCATTTTGCCTGTACGTTCACTTCGCTCATCCAGATGCTGTCGATTAAATGCTGTTGACTTCCTGAAGAATAAAATTCCAAAGTCATTCCATAAATGTTCCATTTGGCAATGTTCCTCAGCTAGAGAACACAAGTATTTCAATTTCCCAAGATATTGAAAATTGTACAGTAATTTCTCAACATAATGAAAATTCTATGTATGTAAATGAGGAAAGATTGGGGACTAAACTGAGAATAGAGAACATGTTTCGCAGAAAACTTGCGTTACAGTCTTAATTTTTGTCGCATAACAGTTATATAGCCTAGAATTTGAAAAAACAAACAAACAAAAACATTATGATAATGATAATGGCTGTCTTCTGATATGTTAAAATCTAATGAATACTGACAAACGCATCAGAGAAGCGTACTGCCTCCATCGTCAAGGTAATGCTCTAAAATACGACACAACATAAATAATATTTCATATAGCTGAAGAATGACAAAACCAAAATTTGCTCAATCAATTAAACTATTTGGTGGGAGGAGAGAAATAGACATTTTTAAAGCAAAATAGAGGAATTTAACAAAGACTACACTTGGATAGTTAACGCAAAACTGGAATGGACGCTTTTGGAACTACATTCTTCAGCTGTTGTTTTCAGTCCATTGCAGAACAATGGTTCTTGTACCAACATAAAAGACACAACTTACCGAATCAGGAACACTTGCAAGCAGACGCCTATGGACGAGAAGATGAAACAAAGGACAGCAATCCAACCATTACGAACTCTCTTCAAACCTTTGATACCGTAGTAATCATCTTTATCATAGTTATGTCTGTTCTTCCATTCGTATGTCCAGGAAAATTCATGGTTAAAATTTCTGAAAGTTATTACAAAATTTGTTGTGGTTAAATTTAAATATGTAACAAAACCACTGGACTGGAATTAAACTGGACACTCAAGCTTCTGGTCTATGCTAATGACAATAATTTTATTATTCAAAGACACATAGACCATATTAAAAGTTGTAAGGGGGGTTGGTCCAAAATAAAATGCAGAAAGAACTAAGTATATGAAGATAAGTGTCTTCTAAAATCATTAAAAAATAATTAAGATAAATTTTAAACTAACATTCAGAAATACAATAACCTCAAATAATAAAGAAAGATAAATACATGACACACATTAAGTATTTATATAATATAATGAAGAATATGAACTTAACACACATTAAGTATTTATATAATATAATAAAGAATATGAACTTAAAAAAAGATGATTAATTTTCTGGCAGAACTGAGATAATGGGTTAGGTTAGAAATATATTGCACAGTAAGGCAAGTTTTTAAATGCAGTAAAAATTATGTGAATTTTTATAAAAGAATGAGTTGAAGCATCTAAATATTTCTTTCATTCCTAATTTCCTCAGATTTTCTTAACAAAATATTACTGAGTGAAGTTAAAGCAAGAGAAATTAATGATTTGCTTTTATAAACATTATTATTTTTTCTGTACACTGTCCATCATCATTTTGTTTCCAAATTTGGCGCCTTAGGGGAAAAAAGTTTCCTATTCAGTTGGTCAGAACTATCTGGTGTTATTACTGGATGGCAATACTATTTTTTAAATGTCTCATCTGGTGCAAAAAATTCAAACTGAAAAATCAACGTAACTTACTCCGCTTGTCCATACGTTTTGGCACCTCTACCAGGTGTCCTCCCATATCCTCGATTATAATTACTCTCTCTTTTGAGAATTAAATCATAAGCATGCCTTTTATCTGGATTGCTCAGTATATGATAAGCTTCGCTCAGTTTTACAAACCGAGAATGTGCATTTGGATCATTCTGATTTTTATCTGGATGACACTAGAATAGAAACCCAAATAAATTATATGCAACAAATTCATCACCCACCTAAGAATCTCATTATGCTATGAACATGGATTTCATCTCACTTGCTTAGATAATGTGATGAAGGAATCTCGAACTTCTTTAAGGCTACAATTTTGGGATAATTGCAAAGTTTCGTAATGAGTTCCACATAAAATTCTGAAAAAAGACATAGAAATAATAATTTTAATGAGCATGTGAAATAAGCAGTAACAAAGCAATGTGATTTAAACTACAGTACACAGCCTCATATATGTCTACTATGCAAAGAAGTGTTCTGGCATTGTACTGAATGTCAAAACATTTTATTTTGTCCCCTCCAAATACAGCTTTTTGCTTACTGTGTACACATACGTTCAGAAAATACTTTACTAATAAATGTACACACTGACAATTCTAGTTGCATTAATAATTTGGATTAATAAAATTTAATAATTGGCATGTTAATACACTAGTCTGTTAAATAAGTATTCAAGACACTTCATTTTAAAGTGTTATCTCTTACCTATTTGTACTAATATTCCGACTTGTTCTTCGTAGTGAATCAATTGCTGTCAAATATAACCTATGAATTTTATATGACTTATCCATTTTTAATAAACTGCAATGATACTTCCACTAACATATAATTTGTTTATTATCTCAGATTACCTAAGTCATTCAATTAAACTATTTTATTTACATTTCACACCTCCACGACACTTTGTTACAGTTACAAAATAAAATAAATAACATATTTCATTACGCTGAAAACAGCTGATACTTAGGAAACCAATTCAGTCAATACAGGAACCATTATTATTCTCTGTTGTTAGACATGTTTTACAATACATTTCGTGATAATAATATTACGGATATTTGAAGCTAAATATGTTCCGTAATTAAACAAGAAATCCAAGTATACATATATATAGTAAAATATACTAATTACAATACGTTCAAGCGTATCATGTTGGCTGCCATGAAGCCATAGGTGTGGTTTGTTTTGTTGTGTAATCGTAAGAGATAAAATAAATTTGTAGTTTGTATGAAGTGTCTTACGTGTTACAAAAATCATAGCACATTATGGTTTTCGCCCTGTAATATTTTAATTTCAACCGAAATATTAATGTTACATATATATATATGAAGTAGTAAAGTATACCACAGTATAGGTTATGTTACATTCATCCTCACCAAATCCTACATATGTTAGGTTAGCTTATCTGAAGTGGCACTCAAACCGTATTTTATACTTCTATTAAATTATAAACAACGTGAATAAGCAACTGAAGATATAGTTGACACAGTTTCATAGTTAGCATTTGTATATGTTATGCCAGTCTAGTGAAAGTGACTTTTTCTATTATAAATGTTATTTAGCATTTTGTGATGTGAAGTATTGGCTCTGTTTTTGGCAGTGTTAGCTCAACATAACTTTTTTCTGGCCTTATGTGACCTTCAAGCTTGAAAACAAAGCAACATATTGGATATGATAACTATCTTACATTGAAGTGTATGCCTATTCTATTCTGTAATTGAAAGAAGTAAATTTTTATGGTTGTATTTATTGTGGAACGTAATTAATCTATGTGCCTTAATTTCAGGCATTACCATTTTATCATATTCCTTTGTGACATCTTAAGAATCATGCAGAGACCTGTACTTCATCATGTGGAAGATTGGAAGAAACCAGCGTTGATAGTTTTTGATTTAGATTTTACATTATGGCCCTTTAGAGTTGATAAAAGTGCTAAAAGTCCATTCAGTGTAAGCAAAAAGGGCAATGTAATTGATGTAAGAGGTAGAGTGTTCAAGACATTTCCTGAGGTGTCGCAACTTCTGATGACATTAACGAGTAATGGTTACAATTTGGCTGTTGCTTCAAGAATAAAAGATATTCCAGGGGCATATCAGTTGCTACAGCTATTTGGTATAATGCAGTATTTTCAGTATAAAGAAATATATCCTAGTGTCAAGACAGTACATTTTTACCAGTTACGTAGAAAGACAGGCATAGAATTTGACCGTATGATATTCTTTGATGACGATAGACGCAATGTCCGTGATGTGTCAAGACTTGGAGTGACGGTGTTTCAGGTTCCACGGAGTGGCATGACTTTCGACGTTTTAAATACAGCTCTACTGCTTTAGAATCCAATACGGTGAAGCAAATTCACAAATTTGCTAGCTGTTGGTGGTATTTTTTGCTGTGCGGTACTGACATAATGAAATGTCTTAACACAAATAGGAATTATCAGAAAGAACCTGCGATGAGTGACAATTCTGTGAACAAATAAAATACATAATAGCATATGTAGTACACAAAAACATGTTTAATAATCTCAAATCAAAAAAACAGATTTCACGGGAAGGAGAAAAGGAAATAACATATTCCATCTTCATTGTATTTTATTTATTTATTCGTGAATGAACAGTATATTCCTAATAGAATAGGCTTTGTACCAGAATGATTAAGACTAGATCCTTGCATTAAACATTAACCTCTTCCATAATATTGACATAAAACTGATCTCTCTTCTGCTGATAAATGGAATCTCACTTGCCGTGTCACGATAATTTAAGCTAGCCATTTATAATGTTCCGCACGTTGACTTGTCCGTGTTACCATGAAAATATAAACAAAAGAAGGCCAAACAGAGATTCTGCAAGCAAGGTTAAATATCCCTCATTAATGTAGTGTTTAAAATGAAACACTTTTCACTTGTAAGACATAACAGACGACTCTAATAAAATTTTCTGACTGAAATAATCTTCATGTATGGTGTTGACATTGTTGTCTGTCGGTTTCATACTTTAATATACTGCATATATAAGAGTTCTCTGTAAGTTACATATTTAGTATTTTTATTGGCCTACTGGAATGCTAGTTTTTTTTCCCAAGGCCAAAACACACATCTTCGTCTATGCAGCTGAGACGACGAAACAAGAGACATTACGTAACATCTGTAAAATGTATCACTACAAATAACAAATTGAAGTTTATTTTTATATAATGTTTTTTTTTGTAACCATTTGTTACCAGCGAAATAAAAGAAAAAAGCAGTCCGTCTAATGAAAGTATTAACCCTCTAATTAAATATTCAAACTCTTGACTTCGTGAAATTAAATACACTCCTAGATATGTAAAATGTAGTCAGTTTTAATTTAAAATAAATACCATGGCAATCACTTTGTTGTTGTTTGTTCAAACTCACAGTTACAACAATTCTGAGCGACGAGAATTACGATAGCCTCCGATGCCCTCTGTTGAGAGGAGACGTAACCTCGTGTTGATGTTGGAGTTTTAAATGGTGCTGTAGTGGCATCACTGTGGAGCACTGGTTGTGGGAAAGCCTGGAACTACTACTGTACCCGAGTCGTACAGCGTGACGTCACATTGAGTAGAGTTCGTGTTGATTCACAGAAGAATAGTTGATGGCTGCTGGTTTATTTGACTGCAGCACCGAGGTTCCATAGTACTGCAAATATTAAATAACAAGTTTACTAACTTCGTTTTCCTTTGTACTCTTCACCACAATTACGATTATAAAATCAAGGAGCATGAGATGGGCAGGGCATGTGGCGCGCATGGGAGTAATTCAAATTGCGTACAATATTTTGGTTGCAAAGCCTGGAGGAAAGAGACCACTTGGAAGACATAGGCACAGATGGAAGCATAATATTAAAATGGATCTTATGGGAATATGTTTGGAGAATGTGGATTGAATTCATGTGCTAAATATAGGAGCTGATGGCGGGCTCTTGATAATACATTAATAACCTTCTTCATGTCCTTAAAATGTGAGGTATTTTTTTACTACTATCAGCTTCTTTGATTAATGACGTTCGTTACGTTAGTGTGTAAAGTTAAACAGTCCCAATTCATGAATTCTCATAGTCCAAAGAGGAATAAGGCAGAATGAAACAAACAAAACAATTTTTGTGGTACACGCTACTTAAAAGTATGAACCGATAATTATTACTAAGTTTCAAAACATCTTCGTGTTGCAGATGGCAGTAAGGAAGTGACGAAAATCTGAAAAGGAAAGGAGAATTTAGGATACGTAGACTTATTTTTATATTATTTATTTAGTGTTCTGTCTGACGACAGGTCCACATGAACAGGATCCTTCCATCCTTTTCTCGGACTGGGACCTGTTCATATACGTTCTTGGCAGATGATCCAGAAGTGGTTTGCCATTGCCTTCTTCTGTGTGTGAATGGAGTAATTGTTGGGATGCCACGGAGGAAAACTCCGTGTTGCCTAGACCACGGCCTTGCCCAACACAAGTTATAAATTCGGGCACCGCCGGGAATCGAACCCGAGACCCCAGGATTACAAGGCCAGCGTTCCAACCGCTAGATCACCGTGGCTTAGACTTAGTAAAATCTTCTCGGGCGATAAGCCGCATCAGATGGATAAAAGATGAAACCGACGTTTCAGGGACCACCTCTGTCCCCATCATCAGGGTTCTGATCGTCTTTTAACCATCTCACGCGGCTAATCGCCCTAGAAGATTTTATAAAGTTACGTCGTAGCGAAAGCTTCAACTCGTATACTTAGACTTAGATGTCAGAATAATATTAAAATGGATCTTTCTTTTAAGTTAAACTTTAATATCAGACACTTAATTTTGTTAAAGTTTTTGTTTGAACGGCTGTTTCTGGTTTGTTTTGTGTCGGTGATTTTGGGGTGTTCGGTTTTATTGGTTTAATTCCATTTACGATTGATTTTTGGAAAATATAATGGGCATGTACTGGATTTAGTACAAGCAGGACAGAGCTACACCAAAAAGCCCCCCCCCCCCCCCAATATATATTTATTAATATAGTTCACTTGTCTGATACTTTTAGAAATAAATGTCATACGTGGTTGCAGTAAATCTGGCGCAATTCATCAATACTGTGCATCTTATCCTCACACGTGTGTTAACTTCGTCTCCCAGCGCCACCGACCTCAAGAAACTTCTTTTGAAAGTTGACTGTAGCAGAATCAGAAAAGTTTTATGTTCGCCCACCCTTGGGAATTAGCGCCAGCTGGTTCAATGGAGTCAACTTTTATTTATATACGTTTCTTTGTTTGTTTGTTAAGTCTCTCTCTTTCGTTCTCAATTCCCTTTTGCCCCCTGAATTTCTTAATTTTTCATATTATTCCTCACATCCATTCTTTATTGATGAGATATCCTTCAAAGCTATTCAATTCGTGACCTTTATTGGTAATTCAAAATAGGCTAATTGTATCCTGCGTCTGTTACCGAATATACGTCGAGCAAATTATGAAGTTGATTTATTAGATTTGATAGCCTTAATGCGTTTATCGCATCTCAATATAAACGCACGTCCAGTTTTACCTATATATTATTTATTAACACGTACAATGTGTTACGTAATTCAGCTGTTTTTTGGTTGGGTTTTCTAATTTAGCGCAGATTATTTTCTGGGGTGTTGGTAGCACTGAAAATTTTGGTTATGATTCTCGTCTCTCCACGTTTGTAGGTAAAATAGGCCATTACTTTACCGGCTGTACTATCGGATAGGTGAAATCAATGAGGGGGAAGAATTAGTTGCATAAGTATTCATATTAAGTCACTCAGTAGCGTAATAATTGTAGTACATGCTTTGAAAATGGCTCCCTTTTTAAAACAGCATCGTAATTTTAAGTTTCCATTAAATAAGAAATGAAGAACAAATGCAATTGATAGATGACAGAGACAAAACATAAGAAACAGGGTTTTAAAAATGGCTCAGATAGTTTGATGTTCTCGTAAGTGGCCGGGAATCATTCATAAAACTAGTTTCTGGCCGATGATACTTCCAGATTCTCGTGGCTTCGAGCATAAAGATGACTGACTTCTGAGATATTGCGCCTTGCAGTCTGGAACACGTTTACCGACGTTTCAGAAATGTTTCCAGCCTCCGTCAGCAAAGCGATGACAGAGGCACCTTTGAAACGTCGGTAATCTTTATTGTTTATGGCCGTCACTTTATAACAACATACATCATATAAAAAAAACAAGTATATTACATTTTAATTTTTTTTATCTAAATTAATAATAAACACATCACTATAGGCATTTTTTTAGAAGTCCTTATCATCATTCTGTAAATTAATGATCATGTCATAAATACTAAAATTACAACGATAATGTTAGGAGCGAACTTAAAAATAGTAACACGAAGCCAACTGCTGGCAAGCAAAACCAATATCTTCACATTTTACCAGCGTTCACAAGCACATATCAAACATTGCAGTCACCACAAAATTGTGTCCATACTAAGCTACGTCATGCCAGAGAAGTTCGCGTGTACAAAGATACAAAAGGCATATGAAATATAGAATCTACGATAGAACAAACAAACAACTGATGAAACAAAGTACGTTCAGAAAAAAAAAATCATCCTTAGATCGTGATAGAGACAAGAGGCGTGGATCGCGTCAAAATATTGTGCAATTGTTGGTGCAAATTCAACTGTTACTGGTGCAAAAGCTCTGATACCAAAACATTATTGTAATGTGTCAGAGATGATAATAATACCTCAGGAAGGAGATAACACAACAATGTTACAACGTCCCACAGAAAACTGTCATTGTTGAGGTCGTGTTTCTTCTCCTATAACGTCACACCATTAAAAAATAATGATGGAAATACAACCAATGCCACTAATGACAAAACAATTAACTGTATAAATCAAAATAATTTTTATTTCAACAGATATCTGGCTACTTCAGTCTTGTATTTACGTATTAATAAAATGACTGATAAAATAAAAAAAACACTAAAGTTGTTTGAGGAATGTTACTTTTCCATAGAGGTTTTATCTTGCATTGTTTACAAAATTCTTATAAAATGAAAACACAACGAGAAGTTGTTAGTTCAAACCCCGACGTAAACGTGTTTCCATCTTGCTTAAAAAAAATTACGTCATTTACGTAATAACGTTCTACTTTATGGTATTTATAATGGAAATCAGCTTCAATATCACATTTCCTCCTGATAATTAACTGTTCAGGACGTGCATACAGAATAACCAATGCCTTTTGAATTAAAACTTTAGGATTTAAATGCGTACAGTTCCAACTAGTGAATTTAAATAACAATGATTATATTAATATTGTTAATGACGGAAGTAAATGAATGAAAAAGTAGATATTTAAATTGACATATAATTGCATGTCCGGTTTATGTTCAGAACACGTTATTAGCTATGAATTTTATACCAGTTTCATTGTTCCTCAAAATTTGTGTAGGCCGACATGATTTTAAGGAAATATATTTCACTACGTAAAATGCAGAAAGGATATTTTCTGGGTACATTAGCTAAATCACGTGATTCTTGCGAGTGCAGTGATTTTATCACACCGTAAACTTGGTCTCGTCTTAATTTAGGGCACTATCCCTGCAATATTACTGGTTAGACTGAAGAAAATCACGTAAGCCTTGTCATGACAGGTATCCGAGGCAAGATTCGAACCTGTAACCTCCCAAATACGGAGACAGAACCACTCGACAGTGATGGTAGACTTAAACCTAAAGGAAGGCTCCTTTCAGACTAAATACTTTTGTTTTAATAACAATTCGAAAAAGAAAATTGACACATAAAACACGCCTATCTGATTTTTAACATTTGATACATTATTGCATAAACTTTATAAAATTTCATTGTTGTAAAATAAACCAAGAATTTGTAACAGAGGTTGCATTTCCTACATTTCTGGTTCATTGTTGACTTGACTGCTGTAGCTACCTGTCAGAGCAATTGTTAAATGTATGTCTGCTCTGCGCATGCGTCCTCTCTGCTGGGACGGTGGTGGTGCATGTGATGATGTCGAAAGGACAGCGATGAATAATATCGCCCTGACGGGAATTTCTGTAAACACAACACACCACGGCAATTACAGAAGTTATTTTAAATACGATATAATGGCCCACAACAATCGACTGGATGCAGCTGTTCGGAGAAATAATCTCTTTTTACACTCAGAATAAAACAAAACCAAATAAATACAATGTTAATGAATACTAAAACATGTGGTACATACAATTACCACTGTGCTTTAAAGTATTAAACAGCGGAGACTAGTTTTGAATTTGATATCTTACTACGTTAGTCTTACGTAAAGAAACATGGACGGTGCTGACATCTAGGGACAGAGAAATGTGAATAACACAGAAAGATGTAATATCAATGGATTTTTTTTGTATCTTATATGCGTCATGTTTGTGTTTGATTAAATATATTTATTTTGTAGTCTATACACAAACGTTTGAAGTTTATTGGTGTTGTAAAAAATTATATAATATTTTACACAATAAAATGTTTTAATATTATATAATTTTTTACAACACCAATAAACTTCAAACGTTTGTGTATAGACTGTACAAAATAAATATATTTACTCAATGGAAATGTCTGAAGAGAGTTTCGAAATCGAACCATCCCTAACTCCTCCCGAAAAAATATGGACAGATAATGAAGACAGAATTTTTCGTCCTATATAGTTCAGTTTAAGAAGATAATGAAAGAGTTGAATGATTACACTTTGTAAAATATATCACGTAACGAACTGTATCTTTTTAAATATCACTAGGTCCCTACCGTCACTAACATATAATAATATTAAAAATGAATTATCATGAATTGTTGTGTAACCTATACCAATTTCCTCCTGATATTATTCCGATGATCAAATGAAGGAAGATGAGATGGATGGATCATGTAGCACGCATGGGAGATACGCAATGCGTACCAGATTTCGTTCAATGTTTTTTTTTCAGGTCGACAAAACCAGCTGTAATATCTGACCTCACTGTGCGTAATTAATTTGACTGTCACAGAATAAATGTCAAAAGCAATGTGAAAGATGAGTTCGTACATGTGCATTAAAATCATCGACGAACAACAAAAAACGCACACAATTTTCCAAGAACTACGCCGAAAGTAATTTAACACTGTGGTCAGAGGACACCTCATTGGGTTACAAGGTTAAATTTTCACCACAGAACAGAAATGTAGTTCAATATTACGTTCATTTAATGGAAAATGCCTTAAACAGAATTACTTGTGTGAATATAATTTGAGTTTCCTTAGAAATTACACACGACTTCGTTTTGTTAAAATCAGTTCAATCCACAAGACACTAACAAAAAAAAATTATGTGTCGATTCCATCACAAATGAAACCTTTTTCTATCCGAGTTACATTCACCTAACACTAACACCAGACGATCAAACTTCGCATCGCGTAACACAGCATAAAGAAACTTAAGTGAGCCTACGGAATTTATTACGATAAATTACAGAACTTCTGTTTCTAATTATAACTTTCGTTTGAATGAAACTGCGGTCAAAATTTAGAGTATGCGAGAATTAACTTATTTATTTTAATTTTAATACGCATTATTAGTTAAATAATTGTTGTAAGTATTCTAGACTAGGATTAGAACCGAATTCTTCCGAATACGATCGTGTCATTTGAACACAACCGATTCCAGACGGGTGAACTATTTTGAACGTAAAAGTAAACTGTTTGCTACCTAAGTTGATACAAGAACACACCCCGTCTCTGCTTTAAACGGAAAGTAAACTGTAGTAACTAGATTTCAGGCAGGAAACAACTGAATATCTCGAGTCTGTAACACGAAGTTCGGCGTAATTTCGAACTCCACCACCAGCATTTAGGAAGAAAATAAAACAAGTAACTATGTAAGAACTATTAAAATGTAATAATGAGTGAACTTCAGGCAAATACAACGACAGTGAGGTGGTCATTGTTGAAACGAAGGCGAATAAAAACCAAGGCGTTGTATAATACTCATGTTAATTTGATTTTTTCCTTCAACAATGTCTCCCTACTTTTTTACACTTTTTAATTTTTCTTTTCTTTTCTAACTAAGGCTTCGTTTAAATAGTGTCATACAATAAGAGGACTGAGGAAAACGTTGTCAGTGGAACCACGGTTCCGGAGAATTTGACGTAAATACGTCTATACGGAAAGGAAGTTTATATATTGGCTTTATTCTAAATATTTCCTTTATACATGCTTTACAATTGAGTAAAGTTTGATTAAGACATTGCTTATTTAACTTAAATTAGTTACGCTTAAGATGGGTCTGTGGTTATTTATTTATTATTTTATTTATTTAGTGTTCTGTCTGACGACAGGTCCATATGAACAGGATCCTTCCATCCTTTTCTCGGACTGGGACCTGTTCATATACGTTCTTGGCAGATGATCCAGAAGTGGTTTGCCATTGCCTTCTTCTGTGTGTGAATGGAGTAATTGTTGGGATGCCACGGAGGAAAACTCCGTGTTGCCTAGACCACGGCCTTGCCCAACACAAGTTATAAATTCGGGCACCGCCGGGAATCGAACCCGAGACCCCAGGATTACAAGGCCAGCGTTCTAACCGCTATACCACCGTGAATGTAATGTAATGACTGTTAAGTTCAGCAAAGAAGCCTGTGTTCGCGTGATATGGAGTGAGTTACAACAATGGACGACCAAATAAAAAACACAGAATTCTCTAAAGCTCGGTAATTAATGTAGCCCACGTCGAAGTACGAAAGACAGCAAATACTGCTCTGTGCAGGCAGAATCAGCTGTGTTAAAAATGTTGACATAAAACACGAGTTTGCGCCCTGGAGGACAGCGGTCACGATAAATTCTTCCGCGTGTACGTGGATGGCCCAGTTAGATAATCGGTTACAATTTCGTAATAAAACGCCGAAACACATGTTAAAATAATGTTTTTACTCTGATTTTTGTCGTAATCGAAGTTGTAAATAGTTAAGACTTACGAAGAGAAAATTTATTATTCTGAATGACTCACATAGTAACATTATGAATTTCGGGCATACGGTTCACGGAACACCCTGTATATCATCGAATGAGATGATGACTAATGAATAACAAATTTGAAAGGATGTGGGAGGAGTTGGTTGCGGGGGTAATTCGAGCTATTATCCGAGTAAACCCTCGGTCAGGGTAACCGGTATCCTGGCCGGGATTTGAATCCAGGTCTACTAATCGCTCCATCACAATGACTGAGTCCTTTCCAGGATTCGAAATATATTCGGCCGAAATGCGAAAAGTGGCTGTTGTGCGTTACAGCTTAATCAACATGGCCACCTCTGGTGTAGAGAAATTTGTCTGAACGTGAGATGTCGTCCGTCCGCTTGAATGCGGTTAATTGAATCCCTTAATACAGACTAAATTTGCATAGTGTCTCAAGTTTCCGCCATAGATGGATTGAATACGCACAGAACAGTTTCGAAACTCAATTCTCCGCATCTTCGTCTGTCTGACGCTTATTACCGCCTCACAAATAAGCATAAGAGAGAACTTTCGGGCTGTTTTCCACACCTACACAACGCGGCGCTACCACGCGAAAGCGACGCTTGGTAATTACTCAAGAGCTAACACAAATTTCAATTTCATAACAAGGAGAGGAATTTAGAGGCGCGAATTCAACTTATCAAAACTACTAAAGTATGGTCTACTGGTAGATACTAGGGAAGGCGTTATTTCTTCGTCTAGGCTTTTCTACGAGTTGATGAATACCGAAATAACATAAAATCCTTATTCATCACAGAAAAGTGCTCGAGTTTCGAATTCCGAGGTTGCCAGGGGTGGACAATTAATCGCTCCTGGACAAAACACCGAAAGTTTTGATCATTTAACAGCCAGACAAATGAAAAGAGAAACGGATTGTCAGTTACCAACGGGTGGAGCATTCATGTTAACTGTGTTAGCCAGGCTAACACTTTAAAAAAAAAGTTCTGTGTCTTATTTCCGTCGCTCGCTGGTGCTGGATACATTGGGACACAGCAAAAGCGTTGGCCAGATCCAATCACCTCGACGCGATCTTAAAGTTGAGAAAGTTGACGTTGAAAAGAATCTATTAATAAACAGTGGACCATTTTTGCATAATTTTGATAATGTTTCATGGAAAGTACAGGATATACGCTGTATCATGTAACAAAGCTAATTTCATGTTGATGTGATTCTTCCGGGTTGTGAACTTGTAGATAGGCACCGACGTTTCGAAAGAACATAATTCATCCATTTCTGTCTTTTCACACGACCACTCTATTTTTTCACTGATCTATTTTTCATTTAACGCGCTTATATTTTATTATTTTACTAAAATCGCCACTTCGTTTTGTTTTATTCTCCTTTTAAGATGCTTTCCCGTCTTACTACCACTTTTATTACATTCAGCGTACTTAAATAAACTATGTCATCACTCGGATCCAAAATAAACGCCTTACTTTTATAAATAAGTCCGTCTGTGTATGTAACTCGACTCCCCAAAAATCATAAAAAAAATTATATAAAGAGCACTAAAACTTTACAGTAAAGAGAAAACACGATTACAAATTCACGTTAATAAGCTACTATAATCCACGACGTTTTATGGCTTCGGAATGTGACACTTCCAAAACTGTAATAAACATAATTTTGCCAGGACCCTATAAAATGGAAGGGCGATGCATGTGAATATTCATATTTTAGAAGGACGAATACACTCCGGATCATAAATACGTACGAAGAATTTAGATTTTATAATAATCGACGTGCTATAGAAATGTTCTTCATCTTTTTAGACAGCGTCATATGACTGATATAATTCATAATTAAATTCGATAATAATGAATCCTTGACAGGCATTAGGTACTACACCTGTGATGGGGGGATCAGCCTTCCATAATTCCTGTGCACACAGACAGAAACAAAACAAATAAATATTCGGACATGCGTGTAACGAGTGAAATTAAAATCCAAGGTCACGGTCACCTAGAGGCAACTGTATTATGAGAAAATTAATTTAACCCTCTGCGTGCTGAGATTGTTTTCCGACGAATTTCTTAGTTTGTTTCTGTTTGTCCACGGAGGAGATGCTATAAATATCTTTAACTGTCACAAAACTGTACTGAAATAATTAAATTATTTATTTAATAATGCAATATATGTTGGAAATATACATTTGAGTCAACAAGTATTTTGTTACATATTTTTGTATCTCCACATACTGATCGCTCGATGCATTACACGGTTGCCAAGCAGCGACAAATTTGTGAACATATATATATATATTATTTTTTATTATTAGTGTTCTGTCTGACGACAGGTCCATATGAACAGGATCCTTCCATCCTTTTCTCGGACTGGGACCTGTTCATATACGTTCTTGGCAGATGATCCAGAAGTGGTTTGCCATTGCCTTCGTATATATATATATATTTTTCACTTCATGCATTATGGTTGCCTAGCAACATGAGAGAAAGGAGAACAAATGAATGAAATAGATTCCCTCGTGTCAGAATCACCGGCGCTCGTTTCATATATTACAGCCCTAAGCATTATCAAACCAACATGTGACATTTCAGGTTCTCAAGGCGACGATGTCAATGTTATCGTTCTGGGTTGTTTCGCCATGTGGACGTTTAGGTTAATACCAACGTTTCGGAGGAATATATTGACCCTAAATTCATGGTTGAACTGACCTGAAGATGGCATCAGTATGTTCATCAGAAACGTTGGTATCTCGCCACAAGTCCACACGGCGTTACTACCCAAAAACCAACATCAACATACCACAGTACCATTAGAAATTTCAGAATTTTAAAATATGTTTATAAAACATGTTCTCTTTACTTTGAAAACCAAACTAAACCCAAAAATTCGGGGGGGGGGGGGGGGGGGGGTTGAACGTGGACACAGGTGATATACATAATCACCACTGACTTATAAAGACTTACGTTGTTGAATAAACAACACGTATCACGTATTCTTGAGTTTAGGGTACACAACAACATGCCAGTGGTTTAATGTAATTTCAGTTTCTTACACTAGGGTGCGCACAAGGAATGGGGATATTGCAGACAGCTGAACCACCTAATGGTTCAGCTAGAAGAGTCTTCTCTAAGATTTATGGCGTTACTAGCAACTTCCAAGAAACTTTTAGTACATTGCATGGTTGCAGAACTTTTACGTGAATTTAAAGTCTGTTTTATATTCTTTACAAAATTTTATAAACGTTATTACTACAATTTTTATAGCATTATATTCTGTCAAGCTGATAACCTTCGTGTGTTCACAAAATATTTTTCTTTAAAAAAAAGAACATTCGACGTTTTCCGTCTTACTAGGGACTTAATCTCGCCTTGAGGGGTGGGGGGACTACGTTAAACCCCCCCATCGCCAGTTGAGGGGGACTGGAGTTACATACACCCATATTTTTATTAATAAAATGTTTTTGTTGGTTTTTTAAAAAAAAACTTCATGTCGCATGTAATACTGCATTTTTATCTGTTATTTTATATGAGTTTGAGAAATAGTTTCGGATTCGATAGGCGATAAAAATTAAAGACGAAAGCATTTGTCGTAAGGAAGGTGAATTCTGGTATGCAGAGCTGTGTTAAGAAAGGACTGTGTGTATTCCGAATTTCGTGATAGGTATACACTTGGCGTGCATGAGGGCAATCTATATAAATAGCTGTATTATTTTAAATAATTGGTTTTACATGCTTCAGAGCTTGATGGAATAAAATTCTGTTTCAAACGCAGACAATTTCGTCCACAGGAAATGAAGAATTCTTCCTCCCTGAAGAATTTTAAACACGCAAACAAATAACCAAATAAATGAAACGGAGTACCTCTCGAGAAGCTGGTAGTCATTTTGCCGATAAAAAATTCATCTCATTGCATAGAACACGAATATTCATCACCGTGTTCAAACGAACCAGCCACTGGAGCCTAGTGCTAACCACCTTAATGCAGTAAACACCCTCTCATCTCCTTGCTATCCTTTTTAATATTATTCTTTTCAGGTGTTCGTGCATTAATCGCTTCTTAACTGTGTTACGCGTTCTGCACGTTCAAACCATGCTTGAGATTTTTCGTGATTTTCCTTAGTAACTCCATAAATAAGTTCAAACTGGTATAATACCTTAAAAAGCACCAAGTTCCTTAAGTACTAGATAAGAACCCATGATACACATTGACCATACGACGTCACGCGAAGTAAAAATCGAGAAGACGTCGTTAAGTGACCGAATAGACAAATTTTTATTTAAAGGAGGTAAATTTGGATTTCAGTGGAGGGAAATGAATCTCAGCTTCTTCGTCGTCATCTTGGCTGCGCCAGAGGAAGAATCTTAATTTACTAAGACCTCGCGACCTTCCAAATACAAATGGCCGCACATCGATCTATGGACTCCGAGAGTTGGCACCAACTACAGAGCGCTCGTGACGTCACACGGACACCAACATGCAAAGTACAGGATCACGGAGAGGCTTCATAATCTGTTCTCGCCACAAAAAGTTAGGATAACCGAACCTGACGTGTAGCACGCATGGGAGAAGTGAGAAATAAGCCAATGCACAAAGTTCTGGTTGGGAAACCTGAATGGAAGAAGACTACGCGGATGTGGGATGATAATATTAAAATGTATCTCGAAACAAAATGGGAGGGTGAGTTCATTTGGAAGACAGAAAATAGCGGTTAGCTTTTGTGAACATGGTAATGAACCTTACAAGTACAGGCAATTATTGACCATCTACGCTGTTATTATTTTCTAAAGAAATTTGTCTGACTGGGATAATTAACCATTAATTATTTATTTCACTTGCAGACTTTAATTAGTAATTTGTTTCCTCATAAACGCATTTTTATTTTAAAAGAAACCATTCTTAGTTCGATAATATTAAATTATATAGGTCACTCACTTTTTGTTTTTGCAAATTTATATGTTATAAAGATGGAATTTTGAGCGTATATTCCAGAAAAGAAATTCAATTTTAATTGCTTTCATTTTTATAACCCGCAAGAAGTGGCAACGTAGACATTTTTAGTTGCTGTGTCATCGGTGTCCCCTGTACGACGCGTCCGGACGCTCATTTGTCAAGTTGAGGTCGAAGCTCACACTCCAGTTCTAAACAGAAGAAACCGGAATCTCACAAATAAACAGACATTCTGTGGCCATATTCATCGATCTTAAACTTCAGTATCGATAGAGAACTTGTAGGTAGATATCGACGTTTCGGAGGAATATACTGCCTCCATCTTCAGGGCTTTAGTAACTCAAACTTGATTAAAATTCTCCAGCTAGTGAATGTATAGGTCTGGTTTGGATGGTGGATGAGAGATTTATATTAAACTGTATCTTGAACATTTATCGCGAAAGGTTACAGCAAAGAGCTATTGCGGATAATTTCTTGACTAGATGAACGACAATCAGAATTTTATTTCATAGTGTTAGTTAGACTTGAAGTGCTTACGTCGTGCACTGCTAACCCATGATTAAAATAAAACGTAATGTAGAGAAAATATGAAAGAAAAAATTTGTATTTATACAGGGTATCTCCAATTATTAGGACTGCGAAATTTAGGTGAGCTGAGCACGTGGTATGAACGAGAGAAACAAATAATTCCTACAGAAGTTTGAAGAGAAAGCGTCTTGGAAAATATCCATTGGGATTTCCATGAAACATGTGGTAGGATACCATTAAGATGAATCTTCTAGAAGAAGTATTTTGT
>NW_019059587.1:629639-640085 GCF_000696155.1 Zootermopsis nevadensis | reverse complement strand
TAACCGGGCCTTGGTGATAGGAGCAGAGCTTTGAGGTCTCCTACCACACCGTCAAATTGCACGGTCATAAGATTCATCTCAGTTGGCTCCTGTTAGGTTCTTAATTACGAATTCTGACAAGTAATCCCACGAAATTCGTCAGTAATTATGAAGTTACCAAAACAATAAATCTCTCACCTGGCTGGGTTTTGAACGTAGCGCCGGCTGGTAACGTCTACGCATCCGACGAGGGCAACACACACACAGGATGCGCACGAAAGCCCTGGAACACAAATTAATTATTTAATTAATTACTTAAAATATATCACATAATTCATAATGAGATGGGCACAGGTGTAATTTGCAATGACTGAAGAAGAAATAGACACCGTATTACCTACCAATCATATTTAAGAATTCAGGCCGTACCGCGAAGAAAACACCACACATCACCATTACAAAAGATCAACTGGTTAACGCTGTTTAAGGAAATGATCGATGTTTACAGTGAGAATCATACGAAACACATCGATACAGAATTTTGGTGGAGAAACATCACGGAAAACGTCGACTTGGAAAATGAAGAAACAGATGGAGATACTATTAAGATTTATCTTAAGGAGGTGGATAATTGTGTCCAGTGGCCGGACGAGTTGTTCATTCGGGTTCTGTACAAAAGAGTTAGTTCATCGCTGTTTCTGAACGCCCTTGAGCGTTGCTAGATGAGAGTCCATGCATCGCACCTCGACTCAAGCACTCTCCAGGGAGTCCCCAGGACGTGCCGCTATCTATACGGGCTTGTTGGGAAGGAGACTGGTATTGGAAACCCATAAAATTGTCCGTCTCTCTCTCTCTGTGCTATTCTATCTTCACTGCCTCAAAATTTCACGTCCAAAGGAAGTTCATTTCAACACGTCAATGTTGGTCTTCTACACTGAGTATGGAGACAGTATATTCCTCCAAAACGCTGGTATCTACCTGGAAGACCACACGGCGTAAGGCCTACAACCCAGACTAAAATTTTCATCTTTATTGCCGTGAGAATCTCAAATCTCATCCGTCTCACCAAAACTAAATTCAAGCTTACTTAATGCTGAAGAAATGAGTTTAGCAATATCCACAATACAAGATACCTTGACCGACGTTTCAGACGAGCTTACTGCCTCAATCATTATGATAATGACAATACTCACCGCCCTGAGGATGGAGGCAGTAAGCGCGTGCGAAACGTCAATCCCTACCTTACTACACGGTGCAAACATTTCGGCAAACGCCATCTTTATATAGGTGCGCCCATTTTCTGTACAGATTATAAAAATAATAGGCCCTCAAATTCTTAAATTAAATAGTTAAGAACCTCGTACTAACATACTTGACTCAAATACTTAAGACATTTTTGAATGCAAATGCAGACAGGTTCCAGTACGTGGCTATTGAAATTACAGCGTTGGATTTTTGCGTTCTGACCAGCTGGGACTACCAAACTTCTCAAGGATTCTGCTCCACATAACGGAGAACAGAGGATAATATTAAAATTGATCTTAAAGAGATGCTACGTGATGATGAGTGGACTAACCTGGCTTAGGATAAGGTCCAGTGACGGGCTGTTGCGAATACTGTAATAATCATTCGGATTACGTAAAAGACTGGAGACTTCATGACTAGCTGAGAGACTATCAGCTTCTCAAGATGGACTCTGCTCCATATTAATCTGCCTAAACAAAATTTTTGTTAACGCGATGGTGAATTAATATGGCGCAAAACCTGAGGTCCAATTCTTATACAGCAGTAAACTACCAGTGAGTAAGGACTAGCCACAAATTAAAAACTTTGTATTCTTTCTTTTGAATGTGACTTGGCTTGTTGGTCAGGGATCAGATGTGAACAGAGCTAGCGTTTTTCTGTTTTTTGTTCTCTCGGGATCTGGAAGACGTCTCTTCGTCTCCCCCTTCCGTATTTCTCTCGTGTTTCGCCTGTCAATCCGCAACTGTGAGCAGAGTTTTCAGGCTGGATCAATTTTAATCCCAGAACATTCCCCAGGCACAAAACAATTCCACTTTCAGCGCTTTGGTGCAAAAATATTCTAAGTGACATAACGAACTTTCACTCTAATCCACGTTAAACTAACAGATGTAGCAGGAGAGTGGCTAATTAGGGAATTTTCGGGAGGTCCCGGGTTCAGATCCCGGCCACTATCCTGCTCGAGGTCCTTTCTGGCTTTCCTCAGACCCTCCAGGTAAAAACCGGGATAATTTATTAAATCAGGCCACGACCGTTTCCTTCCATATCATTTCCAATTCATTATTCATCAATTAGCTTTCGATGTTATACAATCTGAGCTATTGTGTCGTTGTGAATGTGAATTAAACTTTCCTTCATATTAAACGCGTGTCTTTTTCAAGGCGGTGAGTGGGAAGATGGCTGTCTTCTGGGTTGTAGTCTTGCTCTAATTCCCCCCTTTTATTATTAGTGTTCTGTCTGACGACAGGTCCATATGAACAGGATCCTTCCATCCTTTTCTCGGACTGGGACCTGTTCATATACGTTCTTGGCAGAAGATCCAGAAGTGGTTTGCCATTGCCTTCTTCTGTGTGTGAATGGAGTAATTGTTGGGATGCCACGGAGGAAAACTCCGTGTTGCCTAGACCACGGCCTTGCCCAACACAAGTTATAAATTCGGGCACCGCCGGGAATCTAACCCGAGACCCCAGGATTACAAGGCCAGCGTTCTAACCGCTAGACCACCGTGGCGAATTTCCCCCTACTTCACTTTTAATACCACGTTTACCACTTCCAAATGCCTTACCTTTAATAACCATATTTCTATAAGAAAGACGAGCGGGCACTGCCTGGGGACCTCCGTAGCTGCAAATAAAAATTATGCCCCTCCCCAGTTAAAGCAGTAGTGGAGTTACGTCTCTCTGTACTTTGTGCTGAAATATCATACACTACTTTAAAATTTCTCTGTAACCTCTGCCGTCATCAAAGTCTTTAATGTAGACACGAAAATAATAATATCGCACGCCCATACAAGGCAGTCGTCCCACTTGTATGTAATTAGCGTGCTGCCAACTTCACAGTCAACACGAGTTTAATTAGCATCTGATGGCACAGAAAATGTTCACGGAAAGTAACGTGGTTCGTTATTTGAATAACAACGTCTTCTGGAGACAAATCACGCCGAGTCGCGTGTCTAGATTTCAAGGCGTTGAATATGCAGAACTTGCAATACAGAAATGATGGATGTGGCATTTGGCCCCCAGGGTCAAATTAAACATTGGAATAGATTAATATATTAAGGTCCAGATGCAATGGACTTCCCCTTAACAAGCGTAAAATGAACTATGAAGCAGACAGCGAACAACCTTAAAGATTCATTAATTATATATTTTAAGAGCTGTTGACTAACTCTTTAAGCCCGTAGCACGTCAAAATAACATTTAAGAATTCAGTCCGTACCGCGAAGAAAACACAACACTTCACCATTACAAAGATCAACTGGTTAACGCTGTTTAAGGAAATGATCGCTGTTTAGTGAGAATCATACGAAACACATAAATACAAACTGAGAAGTTACTGCTTGATAAATCGGGTGGTACATATAGTTACCAGTGGACTTTAAAGCCTCCAGCCAGTCCTCAGGGTACTGAAATTCAGTACCCTGATGACGAGGACGAAGATGGTTCTCGAAACGACGGGTTTCTCTCCATTCAACCACCTGACACGGCTGGTAGCCCGAGAAGAATTTAATTTGAATTACACTTAGTCGCCTTGAAAGCTTCAGATCATAAGATTTAAGGACTCGATTTGGATTCAACTGGCTCGGAACAGGATCCATTGACGGTAATTAGCGAATACGAAATCTGATAGAAATTTACCAACGTTTCAGAGGGTCTTATCGTGTACACGGTCAGAATGATGATGGATAATGGCTGCCACATCACACAACACATATATCTTAATGTTCATCACCGTGAAAACCTCAATAATCTCAATCCAAAGTCTGTTTATGTTGTATCAGGCAGGAGTTACTTGCATCACTGTTGCATGGACGCCCCGCGGGTGCAGATAGAGAGGTGCTCATTTGTCTGATTCCTGTCTGCGAAACATACCTCCCCCAAACAGAATTTCGGTGACGATAATGCAAACCCCACCGCTCACGGTCTGTCTCAAGCCTCACCCTGGACAGTCTGAGTTGTCGATCTACTGTACGTACAATAGGTACAGTCACGGTCATGAAAATATGGTACAAAAGAAGAAATGATAAAGGATACATTTCAAGTCTTAACGACGGTGAATCCGAAAATGGCTATTTACTTGGATGTTTCGCCGTGTAGTCTGGTGGAAATCCATCATCAGGCCGATAGCCTTGATGATATAGGCAGCAGGGTCCTCTGAAACATCGGAAAACTCCTACCACACTATACAGCAGGTCTAGTGGTCAGAACACTAGCCTTGTAAGCCTGGGGTCCCGGGTTCAATTCCCGGTGGTGCTCAAATTTATAACTTGTGTTGGGCAAGGCTGTGGTCTAGGCATCACGGAGTTTTCCTCCGGGGGCTTCCCCGGTTTCTCCGTGGCATCCCAACAATTACTCCATTCACACACAGAAGAAGGCAATGGCAAACCACTTCTGGATCATCTGCCAAGAACGTATATGAACAGGTCCCAGTCCGAGAAAAGGATGGAAGGATCCTGTTCATATGGACCTGTCGTCAGACAGAACACTACAAATAAAAATAAAATAAATAAATACAAATAAATTAAGCGCGAAATTTTTATAAAAAGTGAAATAAATTATTAAATAAATAAAGAAACGAACCAAATGGACCACAGCCTCCCACAAGATCTTCTCGTGAGGCAGATGGATCCAATCGAAACCATTCTCTCTTACGATCTGGCTTATATCATCAAATCTAAGATCTGGCTTCCTCTTACCTTCAGGACAAATAAAGAGAGAAACGTAGACATGAGAGTTTCAAGCTCTCACTCATGCACCGATTTACCCACATCAATAAAAGCAGCCCGTTTTCGAAACTCTGATATCTGAAACTGAAGTTAATAACTTCACATTGCTCGTTCGCCCAAGGGGCTCATCACACGTCCAAGCCCTTGTACGTCTCTTCTTTTGCGAGAGAAGTGGGGAAACTGTCTTAATCCGGATTATCTACAGGCTTCACTGCACTTATAATCCTCTTTCCGGAGAACCAGTCCGCTAGTGACGTCACTCATTTGCGTAAAATTCCACGAACCAGCCAAATTTCTGCTAATGTTGACGGTAAATGTGATGTACACGTAGCAGACTTTTAGGAAATACTGCGAACAATAAGCTCTCTGGGAATGTTTCATCCGGAGATGACATTCAGTTAATGCCTCGTAAATGTAAAAAAAAATAATCCAGTTTTATTAAAGACTTACAATGAAATGCATTCAAACATTTACACAACTTCTTTTCAATATTTCCACGAAACTTTCGCTGTAACGAATGAAACAAAAAATTATTTTTGTCCAAGTTCTTATCAATTCAATAATTACATACACACAGGAATATCTACTTTTGGCAAGTACTGTACTGACGTCATAGACCTACAAACGTGCACTGATTATTAGGTCATTATCCTGATAAAATCTAAACGCCAGTGTACCACCAGATTAAAATTCAGTAATAGCCACGTATTTTTGCCTCAGAGTGCATTTGTATGTTTTGTACGAGAACGAATAGAGATTATTTTACGAACAGCATAAACCAGATGATCATTGTCATGGAAACGCTTTGTGCTTTTTGCGGGTAATGAGGTGGTCATGTCTCTTTCTTATCTCAAAGTATCGAAATGTACAGTATTTGTATGTCAATCAGCTTAGTACACGATAGACGTAGCACGAACTCTGCCTGTAATTTCATTCAACTGTTGTACCGACAGGGCCCCTAATCCTGGACCCCCAAGTCTTTGCTATATTAGATTGGCTAAAGCTTCAATTACGTTAAGCGATCCTCTCGTTACTCTTTGGCAAATTCACTCGACCGAGAGGTGGCAAATCGCGAATGACTTCTCTTATCTAATTACACTGGGCTATTTTACCAGCCTAACAATTTAACAATTTTAAATAAGTATATATTAAATCTTGTCCGTCTAATCACAATAAATTCTCATTAAATATTAAAATATTACAATAATTAACATTTAAAATCGAATATTTCGATAAAGAACATCATTTAATATTTTAAATATTTTAAATGTTAATTATTGTAATATTTTAATATTTAATATATACTTATTATATCACAATATGACGCAACTTTACCATCTTAATTTTAAATAAATTTAAATTGTTACAAGAATTACTATGCGCGCGCACGTTTTATTATGTACCGTTATTATTCACAAAGTACTGGAAGACTTGAAAAAATAATCTTTGTTATCCACAAAAAAATTTTTGAAAGAAATGTAAAAAAAAAATTATCAAATTTTTACAGCACAATTTGCCATCTTCAGTACACTGAAACAATAGAATATACTGAACTATATTATTGTTCTGCTTTGTTACACAAAGGGAATTTATCATCTCTGAGTACATTCGATAGCTATCGAAGCAGACGAGGCAAAGAATTGGCGATTTCACTTGCCTGTCTAATTACACTATTATTATAATATTTTAATATTTAATAAAATATTTTATTGTGATTAGACGGTTAATATTAAACAATTACACTAAGAGATTTTATTTCCTACGAAATTCACTGGCTAGCACCAAGCAGCCCAAAGTAATTGCAGCTTTATGTAACTCACCGCAGTCTCTTGGATACATGGCCACAATCTCTAAGCGAAGACTTCCCGGAATCTCTTTGTTCGCATTTTCAATAAAGTAGCTAGGACGAAATAGAAAAAAAGAGCACACAAAGAATAAAGGACGAGTGGGTGGAGATATGTTATGAAGAAGAGAGTCTAGTGATGAAAAAGTTTCACAAACAGTCCTAGGCTGCTTACGTTGGTATTAACCTTTGCCCAGAGAACGTTCTGATGGAAATGCGATGCCATATTTACTGTTATATTTCTGTACAGTGCCCACTATGGTCGTATAAATAATCACGCACAGTCCCAGAGTTACAAACGCCCATGTTTACCAACTACGCTAATTTAAATAATTCCGTAATTACAGAGAATTCTCTCTTTATCAACACGACACCCAGCAAAGAATACACTGGCGATATTAAAGTACGTAGTAACACATTTTTTTTCAGGCTGATTCTTTTTATGCCTTGTTTCAAAACTGTTTTGTACTTTTATTCACCGAGAACACCCTGTATAATATTTAATTTCGATTATATTTGTTTTAAATAGCAAGTGTATAGTTAGGATGTAGGATCATGTGTCCCGTAGGGAACACGACTTTAATTTATTATTCTTTTTCTTACATCATAAGCTGAAAGATATTTTGTCTCACTGCTTCAATTTCACCTACAGTTAAAACAATTTTTCAACATGAGATACTGTCACGAGGCTGTACTGACAAAAAAAAAAGACCCAGACGTATCGATACTTGTAATCGAAAAGGACGAAATCGCAAACATATAATCCATCAGACTATGCTCAATGCGATGAAAAAAAAAATCATATCTTGTAAAAAATATTGTCTTGGACACAGACAACGTCTTAAAATTATTATAAAGAATTATGAAAGTAAAGAGCGATGTAACATGCAATATAAGGAATCATAAATCATAGTTCCTATTCCCCGATATCATTTCTTTTTCTCATAAGTTCTTCGGCTGTCTCGAATGATAAATGTTTCCTATTTATTATTACGTCACAGGACCATGTCGACTGCAGATTGTCGTTTGTTATCTTATGAAGTGTCCTCTCGAAGGAAAAAATAATTGTGTGACGTCCAGATCTGCATAAAATCTTATTACACTTTTTTAAAAGTACAAACCGGGTACCTCTTTTCATCACGTGAAGTGTAGGCCAAATACGCTAAGTGTTTGGACACGCCTACTTTAAAATTTAAATACCCAGACATTGACGGCGTAAAATTGAAACAAGGGTCCTCAAGGGTCTTCGATTAGAGGATCATATTTAAATATTCTAATATCTATTTATCCACGCTGTGAATGTGAACGAGAATAAAACGACGCGGACAGCCGACAATGGGTGGTTGTCTATATTTGTCGTGAGACGAAGAAATCTTAAAAGTAAAAAACTGTAATATAACAAAATGTCAGAAAAGACAATTTTAGAACGTTTTGACATAAATATTTAAATGTGATAGAGATTATGTAACAAGATGACGGGGGAACTGTGATTAGAAAAGACTACTTGGACGACGTAAGCATAGTTGGAAGGATAATATTAAAATAAAACAAGTGATGGATAATTAGGTTTAAAGCAGCTATCATAATGAGTAGGCTTAATGCGTATATGATGGGTGGGGGTGGGGGGGGGAGGAGAAGTTGAACTGCTCGTTGGTAGATACTTAATAACAGCGTAGACGTGCTTCCTCCCACTTGTGAGGAAAGATCTAGCCAACTACTTGAGAACCGGGCTGGTCCATAAATTATTCTGTTACTCGCAAGAGAACTTCCAATTCTCTATTCATAAGAAATGTTATTTAATATCATGGAACAAAAGTTGACGTAAGAGTATAAAACGAATCTTATTCATGAGTTTATAAATTTCTGGTCTCAGGCGAGAAATTTTACGTTTTATAACGTAATGGGAATACATTTAAAAAGGGGCGAACAGACCTGTATTTTAGTGATTACTTGCGTGAACCATGACTAGTATAAACTGGAGCCATCAGCAAAGTACGACTTAAGTCATTGCTGGGATAATACAAAACCTTCACTTATTTAATTAAACTAAGATTATAGTTTACATGCATAAGCAAAATTAGTTCAGCAGATTACATAGAATTTAGAAATAGATTGTTTAGTTTTTTTACGTTGTATTTTTATTGATTATTTCAGTGTCCAGTCTTGCTCCTGTGTATGAATTTAATTAACAATACTTTAATGTATTCTTTTGCAACCAGATATATGAACCACATCAAATTCTCATCCCTTTTTTTTACATATATTATGCGGCCTGACTCAGGTCTGTAAATATACACGATGTACAGAAGCAAATGTCCCAATTTTAATAAATTTCGAGTTTCAAAAGCGTATCAAATAGCTACTTACGTTTCTCTGCACTCTGTATCAAAAGCGTATCAAATAGCTACTTACGTCTCTCTGCACTCTGTGCTTCCATTACGTGAAACTCAAACGTGTTTAAATGAAATTCACATATTTGAGAGTAAATGACAGAAAATACGGGAACGAAAAACACGTCTTGAACTTGAGCTCGAAATTAATAAAAGCAGACGTTCACAATTTTTCTCACCCATATCTTGTATAGTCATGATGAAATGCATGGTAATTTAAAAATGAACATTTTTTTTTTGGGGGGGGGGTTGATGTTTGTTGTTTTGAGGACTGTTGCCCCGCAGAATGATATATTCCCCCAGGGTAAGTCCTTTCGTATTAAATCATAAAAACTCATTTGAATTACACTCAGTAGACGCAAAGTCTGATTTGCATATTCTAAATTCAGATTAAAAAATCATTTATAAAAGACATAAAACACCTTATAAACAACAATATCAAATTATAATTAAGACACTCGTAGACGAGATTTGACTGTTGTCGTGTAATCTGACAGATATCGACCAACACTTAAAATTAGCTTACTTATCTTGATGATGGCGGTAGTAATATCTTCTGAAACGTCGACCAGTATCTACCAGACTACACAATACCACATCCCAGAAGATTGCCGCCTTTAAGAAGCTCAAAACCATTTAAGCGTGTTTCATAATAACATTAATAAATATTTATCGTGGGTCACTGCTGTCTATCAGCTTAAAATAATTTATTAAGGGCTATGCATGTCTGTATGTCAACCTGCCCCCTGTTCTAAAAGCCACTACCACACGGATGAATGCGCTAAAACTAGGCATTAGAACGGGAAATAAAAGTTTAAATGTACAGTTGGATGCTCTGTAATCAGAAAATATTGCTGAGATGGCTTCTCTGTTCCACAACATTTTAATTAGCTGATTTTGTTAGCGAGCATGAAATTCTCAGACCATGAAGTTTTCTCTCTCTTCAAAACGTCCATTGGAATCGTATAGAAAATTCAAGATACACAGTTTTATTGCGTCCGAACCTGAATAATAAATATTTAAATACCTTGTTTTCAAAATCTATACTCTTGACGAAATATTATCCGTTTTCATATTAAGGAGACTTAGCGAGATAAGAATTACATACCAGATTTTGGTGGCTAAAAATAAAACGACGAAATTACTTGGATAACCAAGGCAAAAAGACTGAAGAATAATATTAAAATGGATTTTAAACAGGGTGTGAAAATATGAATTTTATTACTCTGGAATAGGACAGAGTCGAAGTAATGAGTTCTTGTGAACAT
>NW_019059587.1:602711-619590 GCF_000696155.1 Zootermopsis nevadensis | reverse complement strand
ACCTCAACAACTGTGCACTTTTTCTTAGAATTAAATTACAAAGCGACACACTTCTCAAGCAGAACTACGTCTTAACTAAGCATAAACATGTTCAATGTAATATAACTAATGGAAATTCAGTTAACACCACCTTTTAGATGCGAATACCAACATTGAAAAGAATAAAATTAGGTCTGGCCTACTTAGAGAAGCCATTTTATTTTCAATAAAATATGGAGGTTTAAATAAATTATTATTTCCAAGAACGTGTCTTTCTTCCTTTCAGTTTTATTACATTCATTGTTAGCAGTGTTTATGAGAAATTCTGTCACATTTTTTGACGTAAATACGTCTATAAGGAAGGGTCATTCGGCAAAAAAGGGGAACGAAAAAGGGAAACGAAAAAAGGAAACGAAAAAGTGTAACCTGGTTACCTAGGAAACGTCATCTGTTTACTCGGCATTGTTGTTACCCATAAAACATTACATTACATTCATCTACCACAGACCCATCTTAAGCGTAACTAATTCAAATTAAATAAGCAATGTCTTAATCAAAATTTACTCAATTGTAGAGCATGTATAAAGGAAATATTTAGAATAAAGTCAATATATAAACTTCCTTTCCGTATAGACGTATTTACGTCAAATTCTCCGGAACCGTGGTTCCACTATCAATTTTTGAACATTATTATACCTACAATGACAACTGAAAATCAACAGTTCTTGTTCTGAGGTACAGTCATAACAACTTCGCCCATCAGAATTACAGGCAAAACATGAAATGCTTTCGCTCTTAAGTACGTTTAAAAATTTACCGAAGCAGTGTCATTTTAATGGCGAAGGATAATATTAAAGTGGGTCTTGAAATAATTATTCACAGGTGGCTCAGGAAAGGCTGTTGCGAACATTCGGATTCTGCACTAAGAGAGAAAATCACATTCACATGCAAAACATGCCTCTCCCTGTTGCCTTCCGTACACAGAGACGCCTTTCCAACTAAAATCTGAGGCCTTCCAGCGAGCATATTCTATTCCACATCCGAAACCAAATCTTTGCCCACCTTTTAGATCCAATTTCCCACTGCACTGTCATTTTAAAAATCCAGATGTAACTATACGTGACAAGTAATTTAGCGATCTCATCCACTGAGTGCATTTACCTGTTTCTTATTCTCAGAAAAATACAGCGATCATTTACTTAAACATATTCAACCATTTTATCGTTGTCATAGAAAAGCCGCCCAGAGCAAAGCCTAATATCAAAATTCAAAAATCGTGCAAGAACGCAGTAAGACCCTTCTCAACTTCCAAATGCATTACCCTTACTAAACCTATCTCTACCAGAAGGACGAACGGGCAATGCATGGGAACCTTCGTAGCCGGAACACAAAATATATGCCTCCCCCCATTTATAACAGCGCCTATCGCTACTTCTCTCTCTCTTCGGCTTCAGAGAGTTACGTCTATATTTGATAATTATTCTAAAGTGCGAGTTAGCTAATAGGCTTAGCTGATACACAGAGTACGGATGTCCTGATATGTAAAATTGTAAACAGTCCCGGCGTGCAACTGCACCTACGCTCATGCATTATGAAGATTCATCTCTTGACAGTGTGGGGGGAGAGGGAGAGAGAAAGAGAGAGAGAGAGCCTTCTACGGTGTTCTTTCAAAGTCCTTCAAAATGCAAATTACATTCGCACGTTTTAAAACAAAAGAACATGTGAAATCCAAAGAGTAGTGGGATGGGGGGGGGAGGGGGGGGGAGTTGTTGTTACTGTGAAGAAACAAATGAAACAAAAGGCGAAAAGGCTCGATACTGGGTTGGGCCACATTCTGGCTCTTACACGGTGCCTCAAAAAAAGTGAGCCACAAGGTATTTGTCATGTACTAAATATTACAAAATTTTGGGGTAGCAAGGTAAAAAAAAAAAGTTTCCCCCCCCCCAAAAAAAATACGTCTTTTGGTTAAGAAATGTTAACAATTTGTTACTAAGAAGAAAAATACTACATCTGCGTTGTTCATGAAAAAGTCTGCTGGGGTTTTGACATGGACTGGGTATGTAGCACGCGCGGTATATATCATGAGTTTAAAAAGAACTTCATTCGAAAAATCTTAAAGGAAGAGAAAACTTGCGAGACCTACGGATAGATGGGAGGATAATATTAAAATGTATACTAAAGAAACAGGTTTTGATAGCGTGAAATGGATTCAACTGGCACAGGACAGGAGTCCAAATGGAGTACTCTTATGAACATCGTAGTGACACCTGGCGTGAGGTGAGTAATTTTCTTGATCGAGTCCTTATAAATTTTTCAAGAAAATCTGCTCTTTCGAGGTTGAATTCCAGCGTGACAAGGTCGCAATTTTCCACTTTTTTTTTTTTTTTCGATTATTGAATTAAATTCGCGGCCCCTTAATAAGAGGAGGGGATTTTCGAAAAAATGGAACAAGGGGAGAAGGCTATTTTCCTGTCATGGCGCCGTGTGCTAGTTTACTGGTAATTTAATTAGCTTGAATCTCGTTAGATGTTTTATAATATGACGCAATATCATTGTATATTCGAAAATAAGTAGTTTTTACAAAATTTAATGCAGTTCCAAACACAGCTCTAAGTACCAATGGAGAATTAATTAAGTAGAAGCAACAAGATACAGTACGAAGTATGAACATGTAGGACCGCCATCTTCCTGTTGTTCCACGTTAAAAGCAAGGGACTCATCGCCATGCCTGTCTGAGCACAAGGTATTTCTGTATCAAGAGGAGAAATTTTGGAAATGTACTTTGATTTCCACAAAGGACAGTGTATGAATATTCAAACAAAGAGAATAGTGTATATGTTGCTAATGTTATGATCAAAACTAACGATGTTTATTTAATTTCCAGAAGGACAGTATCCCTAAAAGTACAAATATACTTAGATAATTACAACTAAAAGACTTTGCGAGTACATACACGTATTTCCAAAGCATTCTTTTGGACGTGGATAAAATTTGAGATTATCACGGCAGCGAAGACAGATTATAACGCCGTGCGGACGTATAGGTAGGTATGTACCAACGTTTCGGAAAGACATACCGCCTCCATCGTCAGGGCAGAAGACAAACACTGGCAATGCTTTTATAATACTGATAACTTTGTAATATTCTCTTATAGACGTTCATCTTCTGGGTTGAACCACGGTTACTTTGGTGACATATGGAGTTTGGGAAGTTGATAAATAAGATTTTAAGAATCCGGCTATTTTACAATTAACGAATTAGAGGAGATTAAATGGGTTTGTCATGTAGCACGCAAGAGGTAAATAAAATAATATATAATAAATTTTAGTTGAAAAATTATGAATTAAATAAATTACTTGGGAGATAAGGTCGCAGAAGATAGAATAATATTAAAATGGTTCATGGAAAGTGGACTAGGTTCATTTTACTCAAGACAGGGTCTAATGGCGAGTTGATGTGACCACGGTAATGAAGTTTCAGGTTGAGAATTTCTTGGCCAGATCGTTTCACCTCGTAACATCTGATATGTAATGGGAAAAGTTATTTTACTTTCAGTGTCTGGAAGGCAAGTTTTCTTTTGTTTTTATTTCCCTTTTTACGGTGCTGTACTCCAATGGGGAGTACCTGAAGTACAATCACAGTCGTGATATTTGGAACTCCGAACTGGCAACATCCAGTGTTTCAATATCAAAACACAATCCCGCGACGACTAGTGACATTTCGCTAATTTACAACCTCACCTTCCATCTGGCATCAGGAACACAGGAATCAAATTACAGCTGTAAAAATCCCCCAAGCGGTTAAATCCAGCGCTGTGCCAATCTTTCAGTTTATTGGTGACTCGAAACTGATATTTCAGATAAAGCAACAGAATGATACACTAGTTCACTCCAGGCGAAAAATCTGATGACGTATTATGAGTACGAATGAGAATGTATAACACATCAATTACACAGGAACAAAATCTGGACTCAACTAGATGTAGGTTAAGGAGTATGAAGATGGCTGTATCCTAGGTCGTCGTTCTGTGTAGTCTGGTAGAATTTTACCGACGTTTCGGTGATGATTGCTCCCTCCATCGTTGGGTCTATTACCCTAATGGGATTTCACGACGAAAAATACAAAAAAAGCCTGTCACCTTGAAAAACCGAAATATCACACATCGAGTTTTTCCCTCCTTAACAAACTTCAAAACTGGGAGGCCCCTGTATTTTAGCAGTGACGCTTTTTTTTTAGAGTTCTGGATCATGCAGAATGCTCTTCGAGTAAAGAACGTATGATGTCACCGGCTGTATCAATAAACTACCAGGCCTCGAAAATAAAAGACGAACTCTTGACATCAGTAGCGTTACCTCGGCCGACCCTACCTCATCAAAGTCCATTTATGGTTCATACTTTAAAATTACTTTCGACGTACAAGATCAGTAAAGCATTATAAAATGATCACGAAGTTCCTTAAGCCTGTGCATAAGTTTTCTTTCAAAAGACAGCTGAAAGTCGCGTACCTAAACGATGGCAGAGAGAGAGAGACAGACATTTGCGGACGACAAAAACTTAAAAATTAAAAAGACGCCTGTCCCCTCCTTGCGCTAATCTATTTTAGGATTTAGATATTCACAGAAGTAATAATTCAACTTCGTCTGTAGTTTACCTTTAAACAATTAATGAAACCTAACAGAAAACTTAGGAACTATTTACTGTTTTTAGAAACTTCAATTTAATTCCTATTAACTTCGTCTGTAGTTTACCTTTAAACAACTAATTCTTATTTAGTATGTGCAAATCTACTCCGTCCTGTATACGGGGTAACATGGCCAAAGTTCCGAAAAATTGACGTTGTCGGGATACATTATTAAAAATATATTTCCTTGTATTCCGTAATGTAGTACAAAACTGGCACATGCTACTAGTGTCGTCCACATTTCGGTACCAATTATAAAGAAATTAAAAAAAATTCATAATTTAAAATTGTACCAATTAGTCCCGGTCGCCCCTACAGAATAATAACAAAACACAAATATCCCATCGATCTGCAGGTTCGAAGTACAATATGTGGTTTCAATACGCAATTCCATTCCTGATACTGACAAAAGTCACAATTTTACAAACTTAGTTTAAAAGTTTTAAAAATTCCTATTATACGTCATGGGCTGAGAAGTAACCCAACTTCCTTGTCTAGACCTCCATCATTTCACACGCTGTAAAGTGGGTACAGAATTTATACTAAACTTTATGGAAGTGATTATAACACAGTAAATGAGACTTCCTGGTTTCGGAATAATAGAAGTTTGTACAGCATTAAACTTGCTGGGGGTTTTTCCTCAGGGGATTCGAGAAGTAAATTCAACTCTGAATAGGAATTGTGTTATGGAAGACGTGTCTAACGCATGATACATACAAAACGGCTAAGAAATATAATTACGAATGAAAACAAGACGTATATTTCTCGTAAAAGAATTTCGTACTCCCAACAGCAAACCTTAACCTCAACGAGTCTTAAATTTAGACCCTACAGACACTCAAAAACTTCATATACCAGCAGTTATTATTATTATTATTTTTATATCTGCCGTTAGCACCAGCAACGAAGTCATAATTTATCATAAATATTTATTTTTAAACATGGGGTTAATTGGCATTTTAAGATCTGTACCTAAAAGGTAGCAGTAATTTAAACTCCTTTGAACTCGGGAATGAACACCTGGGTTCTGTAAACGATGAGTCACTGGCTGAGCGACTACTAGCTTCAAACGAAGAGATATACCCTATGGGATATGAGTCTTGAATTTATAATTTGGCGCAATTCGACTGTGAACCTCGGCTTGTGAATAATGAATGACGTTTTTCATTACGACACAAAACATTTTCAGAATTTTAAGAATATAAATGTCATCACAGAGCTCACAAGATCGAAAAAAGTGAAAAACTACTCTTTTTTTTAAACTCACAGAGCTCACAAGATCGAAAAAAGTAAAAAAACTACTCTTTTTTTAAAAACCTCCTTTACACTCAGTTGAATAATTTAAGTACTTTTTTTGCAGAAGTTTTAAGGTTAGAATACTAAACGTTGCAACTTGTACGAAATTTCTTGCAATTTCCTTTTTAAACGTAATGTTTACAACTTTTTCGGCCGCAAGATGTCGCTAATTTAAAAGAGTATCCCGTGCCAAACATGCGCCATAACGATGTCTTAATAACGATGTTCATATTTCATCAGCGACAAGACAACATATCACACGAACAACTTCGTATCCTTTAATTCACAAGCACACAAAGTCCCCAAACACCGCCTTTCTCTTTACATATCTCTAGAAGTGCCTGAGGAAGACCACGATAATAATAATATCAAACAAAGAAGTTACGTGGTTTGCAGATAATTAACTCCATGCGGTATAATTATCCTTGAGAACCTGATAGTCGATCAGCCAGTCAAAAAATTATCCGCCTTTAATTTAAACCGGAAACTTCCATCGTCACAGCCGGTTTATAACTGCACAAGTCAGAAGAAACACTGATTACGCCATGCGCGATTTCTGCAAATTAATGACGCAGATTCTTCAGAAAATGTCAGTTGTTTAGCCTGTCAAGAAATTCTCTGTTATTAACTAACGAAATTTCTCAGGTTTGCCAAGAAATTTCCCCGGTTTTCGTTGATATGGAAAAAGTAATTACCGTGTTCACATTAGCCCGCCATGGGGGGCCACATCATCAATCAGAATAATCAATTCCACACTTTCACAGTAATTATCTCGGGATTTTAATTTGACAATGTTCAGCCATCTCAGTCTAGTTCCCTCAAGTCCTCTCTTCAATTCAGGCTTCGAAATCACCATGTATGCTACACACATCTCCCATCCAACTATTCTGGATTTACCACCTCTATAAAATCTGGTGGATGTCACACTGAGGGCGCATTAAAATACAAAAAAATTTAAAACTTCTGATAACTTAGAAAACATCAGAAGGAGAAAATTAAATATAATAGAACATTCCAAGTCAGCTTATTAATTTTGGGCATAAATTACGTTATTTCTCTAACTTGGGAATAGGTCTACTTTAAAACCTTTGTAGAAGGGTTGTAAAACACGATCCACCTATATAATCAACCAACAATTCTGTATTTCGCTCACAGAATGTATTCATGCACTTTGTATAATCCTCAGCATAAACAGATATCATTTTCTTAAACAGAATTAACCAACTGATCGCTGTAATGGTGAAGTGTAGTGTTTTCTTTGCGGTACGGGCTGAATGTTTTAAGTTTTAAGACGAATCTCGGTTTCAGCTAAAACCACATCCCGAAGTTATTGCTGTAAGTAACAAACCCACTTGGCTCGAAATAACTTAAAACAAACACAGAAGCACAGTAGCGAGATCACAGCACAGGCTGACTAATGTTAAACTACTCCTAACCCCTGTATAAAAATCACATATTTCCCTCGCGACGTCACAGACAGACAGCTGAAGATGACAGAGACTTATTCTGAACCTCAATTTGAAACAAAATACTGGGTTGAGTATATCATTTGATATTATTCACGAGCTCACATAGTCACAAATTCGTTTCAGTGGTAAAAATACTAACCCTTAAGAGGCTTTGGGTTGTGGGTTATATTAGTACCTTCATCAAAGATGTTATACTTCAGTGAGGAACCATAATTATAAATTTCCAATATCGATGGATCCTGTGCCATCTGCTATTGGCTAGCCTCCAAACCAGATACAACACGGGTGGGATTTTGTGCCCAAGATTAGAGGAAGTTCGGAAAAACTATGGACTAACGACAGATGAGAAGAAGTTTACAGTTTGGCCAAATAAATATAACATAATATGTGTTCCTCAGCACGCAAAAAACTGGGTCCAGAACTGATACTATGCAATATTCAATCAATCAAAAATTTGTACTTCTCTTTCTTTATCTGCAATAGAAATAATTAACGAAACGCGTGATTTACAATTAATTTATTAATGCACAGAATACATTAACATAAATCTTAAAAGCGTTCTCATCCACAGAATCAAATTGTAAGACTCCGCATCCTAAAATTTTCCTGGCAAAACCCACAGTCCAACGAATAATGGCACTGTCGCGGTTTGTGGCTGTGAATCTTAGTACAAATTCCTTACGCGATAAATTCCTATTTGTACAAGCACTGGGTCCTTTTCAAGTATTTTCATCTGGTGGGAATTCTGTTTGATTAACGATTTTGATGGTGCATATTTAATTCATTTTAATCTCTTTTTTTCTAAATAATCTTGCTTTATTTAAATACTGAATATGATATGCTTGTTTAATGGACAATTACAACGTTAATATTCAAGATATTATATGTTCGACCAGTAGTTTAATTAACAAAATATACCAAGGATTGATTTTTGGCCTTACCGTAATATGCCTCTTCACACTTTAATGTGCACGAAATTTAATCATAGTTAATAAGAGTGTAAAAACTCAAAACATAAGTCAAAATGTTTAAAAAATGGACCTTGAAATTATACAGATTAACCCAAGCTTAAAACTCCTGGTCAGAATTCAGCTCCCCATATTATTCCATTATTGTACTGCTCTTGTAGGTACTAAAATCTTTCAGCAAAGTGACTAAAATTGCCATGAAAACCGAGGGCGGCGTAATGTGTGGTCGGGGAGTCTAGGCTGACATGTAGCGGTATTGTAACAACACACGTATGATGGATTAGGTCGGCAGGGCTTCTCGTCTGTTCCAGCCCAAGACACTTCAAACTCTCTCCCTCACAAAGAAAAGGTTCGGCTTGACAACCGATATGCTGGGGCAGAGCACGCATTCGTATGACAAGACGAGAGAGTGTAAATGTGAAAACCAAAGCACCCTGCTGAGTTGCAACACATTCAAATAACTGTCTGACTAGCTGGATAACTGTCACTATCTAACGAAGGACTAACCAACTAACCAACTAAATGACTGGTTTATTAACCAAATGACATAATAACGCCACGAAGCAGGGTGTGTCTAGAAACGTTGATAGTTTTTCCTTAAGATTCTTCACCTAAAATTTTATATTAAGAAAAAACATACCCTAGATGTAGGATTGATTGTTCCGATATGTCCAGAATCAATCCTACATCTAGGGTATGTTTATTTTAGATTTACTTTTATTTTATTTTATTATTTTTATATTTATATTTACTTTTGTCCATAATTTATATATTTTGCATTTTATTCTCTAAATTCTTTTATAAATTCTTTCAAATTCTTTAGTGTTTCTTTCAATCTTCTACTTACAGACCGATATGTACATCAGATAAAATTTAAGAAAAGACAACACCTCACCCAAAATTGAAAAACAAATGGCATAAAACATCACCAAATGGAATAATATTTGAGTTTTAAGTTCGTAAATCTTATACACCTGAAGATGGTTTTATAAAAACTGAAACATGTTGTGTAAAGGATGTTCCAAAATGTAAATCGATCAATCGATATGGAACATCAATATATTTTAATATTTTATTATCTTAATTATAAGAAATTTTAAATATTGTGATAAGACGGATGAAAATAAATAATTGTTACAAGTTATAAATTCGGGCACAGCCGGGAATCGAACCCGAGACCCCCCAGGATTACAAGGCCAGCGTTCTAACCGCTAGACCGCCGTGTCTCACACCCGGAGTACACATTCGAAAGTAGCCTTCGGTTCTATCACGAGGCCCTGTTTCTCTACATGAGGCGTCATTTGACGGAATATTTGCGCGATATCTCGCATGAAAAGGCGTTAGACGTGATCCGACCTACTTTGCGAAAGCAGGAATCGAACGGCAGACTGGAATATCTAGCGACACGTCGTCAGCCGAATTGTCTTAGGTACTATCACTTCGTTCTTTACACAAACATTTGCGTGTTCGTAATTAACTACACTTTCCCGCTTCTGTGATTATTTATTTAGGTTTTATTTGCTATGATTTGTATCAGTCGTTTCGCTTTTGTAACCATCTGGCGGGCTTTTCATAATAGAGACGTATCCGGAATTTGCTACTTTCAGCTCTAATTCCGCTACTGAACGCTTTGTCATCAACACAGCAGCGAGAACCAGACAAAGCACAGTTCGCTCGTTATAGGTCTTTCCTCATTCTCGTTTCTTTGTGCGGTCTAGAAATAAGTCCTCCTTCACCATAATTCCGCATAATAATCATCTGCGCCCTTCTATACATGACGAAGTGCAAAATCGTATGAAGTTTATTGAAATTAAACTCGTACAATATTTTATTCCTGCTAGTACTTGAACCTCCTTACTGATTCCAATCAACTATAACGCATGAACCTGACTCAATTCGAATCTCCACATCAGTGATTACTTGGTTTTCCTCTATCCGCCCATCTACGCCTAGGTCTTTCGAGTAGACTCTTTCCTCTTAGCGAAGGAACTAAAATTTTGTACGCATTTCTCGTATCCCCATGCGTGCTACACTCCCTACCATATTATTCTCCTTGATTTGATAAACGACACACATTATGGATTTTTCAAATATGACACATCACATCTTAACAGTTACTAAATCAGAGGGTGTTTGACTTGATAGTCACTGCTCAACATATATACATCGCAAAATCTTCACAAGTAGTTTTATCAACTATTTCGCCCTGTTATCACTTTTAAATTCAGCACTAACAAAACAATAAGCTTTAACAACCAATACCTCTGTCTGTATTCCACCACAGAATATTTCGTATAATTCTGCTCTTAAACAGCGATTATTTCCCTAAACAAGCGTTAAACCAGTTGATGTTTGCAATGGTTAAGAGTTGTGTTTTCTTCGCGGTACGGACTGGATCATTAAATATTACTCGGATGAGCTTTGGCTTCAAGAGGTTAGTGAGATGATGAGGTATAACTACGTACGATTTCTGCAAAACCAGAATGTGAAATACATTCTTCAAGTAGCGTCAACGTGATACGGTTCGTTGCATCCATTAACTCGCATTACCTCGTGATCATCCGAGCGCATATATAATTTTAGAAGAGGATTTGAATAGTCCAATTAATTTTTTTTTTAAAAAATCATATTATTCCCCTTAATTTTTATTTTCTTCTTAGAAGCATTAAAAATGGTTTTATTTTTTATCTTACCTGGAAGGTAACATTCTGAAAAGCACTAACAGTCACAATTCACAAAATTACTCACCATTCGTACAGCAGCAATTTTTCCTCTAGATTGTGGAGTCCAGAACATACATAAACTATTGCTCCTATAACCGAACAGATAGGCTGCAGGCAGTGTAATTTGAGAATCTATGACCTAATTAAGAATTACTTGAATTCAATGTGTAACATTTCAGAGTTCATTCAGCACATCGAGTACTCTGTAAAACATACAGCATAATTACAGGTGCATTATAGTGCAAGTTTTGCCTGGGGAAAATGAATTTTTTTTATCTCACTTAATTCAGGCATCCCATCCCTCTACTCTGGCGTTAAGAGCTTCTCTCTCTCTCTCTCTTTTGAGCTATCCTTCCTCGAAATTCACTCTCCACCCCAGAGGAGTTCTGCTCCAATTATCTGCAATTGTCATGACTTCTCTCCTAGGAACAATGCAATCGCTCACGCAGCGAAATGCACACATCTTCATAATGAGAGCATCCGGGCCCGAAGGACAACATTATAACCGTCGGTGGACCGTATTCTGAGACATATTAGTCCTGCCAACCTACTCCCACCGTCTTCTTAAGATACCCTTTTATTAACCTTATATCCACGCCTAGATTTTCCGAGTAGTCTTTTCCCTTCAAACTTCCCAACAAAAATTCTGTACGTACTTATCATGTTCCCCCATGAGTTCTACATGTCCTGCCCATCTCGCCGTCGATCCTAATAGTATTTGAAAAAGTGAAAAAATTATGGATCTCGTTACACAATTTTCTCCAGTGTCTTGTCGCTCTTAACTCCTAAGCACCCAGCTTCCAAACGCCCTTAATCTGTGTTGTTCCCTCAATGCGAGAAACCAAGTTTCACACCCATAGAAAACAACAGGCAAAATTATTATATTTATACTTAAATTAATACGTTTTTAGATAACAGACGGTCAGACAAAAGATTATGAACCTCATGGCAACACAAATTAACCAGATTTAATCTGCCCTAGTCTAATGGTAAATACATGTCACACCAATTAATATGCCTGCATTTATATTTGTGTGTTTTATACGATTCTCGCAATAAGCAATTATTATTTCCTTAAACAGCGTTAACCAGTTGATCTTTTGCAATGGTGAAATGTTGTGTTTTCTTTGCGGTACGGACTCAATTATCAAATGTTATTTAGGCGAGATTCGTCTTCAATTACTGCAAGCTTCTCATGCAGCCCTCCCGATTTAAATTAATCAAAATTTACCCCCCCCCCAGTAGGAACTTCTAAATTATGTACTAAACTTCCAAATAAATAGCCTCAGCTTTCTCTAATACAAAATTTCAAAATCCCGTCTTCGTCTTCAACGTGTTAATTTCCTGGTAAAAAGAAAATATGATTTTTTTTGCGTCCTTGCTGAATAATTTTATGGGCCGATCGGGTTTCTACATTCATTGCTGCCTGTTACGACGATGGGCAGCAGAACACGAGCTCCTAATGCACAGAACCACGTCCATTTAACGGGAGGCAGTGGCAAGATGCTTTCAACCGTGGTATCTACTCCGTGATCTCCGTCTTCCAGCCCACGTACAACATCTTCTGAGGACGCTTAATAAAGTATTCCACGGCAAAAGGCAAAGCCATATGAACCCAAGTATCGTCCCGTGAAGAAATAACGGGAAAGAAAAACGTAAGTTTCTACTCATTTTGTTCTGTCTCTATCTGCGTGGCACTGAGTCGTCTGATATTTACTGGGAATCTTGAAGAGATCAGTTAAGAAAAAATCGACTAACATATACCCAGAACACGCTGCTTTATCTGTGCCAGACATCTAAATATACTCCACTAAGTAGGGTCATTCTTGGCAGGTTAATATTCGTTGAGATAGCTGCCATTTTAAATCCCTAAGATTCATTACAGCGTTCGCAAGAGCCCGACGCCGAGGGGGTAAAAACACAGCACTGTGATCACGTAAGCAAACTTTATTTCTTTCAGGAGAAAAGTAAGCTAAAAGCCGAGTACTGATAGCTTGGCGCTCTTGTAGATACCACTCCTGCATCATTTCCGGAAGGTCCCGGGTTTGTATCTAGTCCCATAAAACGACCTTCCTGGCTGTAATTCCTCGTGTATTCTGGGTTATTATCCTTCAGGTTGGGGGTTGGCTACTTGGTAACAAAATTTGTTGAGGAGACAATGCAACTCAAATCCCGGCCGGAAGGATGTTTGTATACAGTGGCCAAGGACCGTCAAGAAAGGAGGAAAATTGTAATGGAATCCAAGGACGTGTTGCATCCAGCAACATGTCAAACGGACTACATAACCATGACGTCACATACCTGTCATCGGCTGTCAACTGTTTACTCAAGCGAGTTAATTCCCTGATGACGGGAGCTGACACTAAATTAATGGAAATTAACTCGAGAAATCCCAACACAGCCTCTCCTGTAGCTTGCGTATCATTCCTCAGTAATACGCGGTTAGTGCTACAATCGGTTCGAGACATTCTATCTCCAGTAAAATCATAAACTAGATTCATTTAGCGGAATGACCAGCGTGAAATTAAACAATTTTAATTTGTACTGACACGTCCTGAATACATGTTATGTATACAGGACGTGTGATGTGACTAACACATTTCAAGGTAGTTTTCCAGCTGCTACTGTGGCACCGCTATCTTGATGGATTCCACGTTAAATGGGACACCCTGTATTAACAAGATATGTGCCTTGCCGCGGAAACACTTTGCTAACTAACTAACTAAGTAACTAACCAGATGGCTTACGGAACCCGAAGGTTCATCACCGAATTAACCAAAGTCCTCCACCGGACCCTGTCCTGGACCAACAAAATCCAGTCTCCTTCAACTCACAGTTTGCTAACTGGAATATAAAAACTGGTTAATTTTTAGAGGAACTAATTTTATGTTCTATAGTTGTAAGGATAAAAGAAAGACATGTTCTGTGGAATAAAATGTAAATAAATGAAATATAATCTGTGGACATAAGGTACAGATGTTATGCTTTTGTTTTGGGATAAAAATAATGTTAATATCTTTTATTGATGAAACAAACGCCTGGATTTAGGTCATTTCAACACTGAAGCACTCGGAATTTCTTTTTAAACAAGCTATTTTTAAACTTCTTATACCGATTTTTTGTTGTTGAAAAGCGATTCAGTACATAAATATTCGAAACGAGAGGATACAGTATCACGAACTGAGATGTAAAACGTATTATGTGTTGTACAGAAATAATGAATTTTAATATCACTTTAGGCAACCAGATTTAATCTTTGTTTGTCTTTATTTCAGTCATGATAAAGATAACACCAAGAAAATATACGTTTAATCCAATGCATCACAAAATTAATTTCATGCTAAAATAGTCGAAAAATAATGTTATGCTACGATACTAGTAGAATTTCCCTTTGACACAAAGAATAGTTAATGCAACTTTGGAATGCAGAAATCAATCATCCGCCTCTGCTGACACCGACTACTGAAACCAGAGGAACAAGAAGACGAGGACAGGAATTACATGAGGTTCACTGACAGTAATTTAACTTGGAAATTTCGTGGTCTTGTTCGGATGTTCTATTCAATCTCAAATTAAGAGATGAATAACAACATGAAATCAGACCCCATTACTAATGACGAAATCATTGTGTTTCAAAAGCGTTCAAAGTCCTGTTTTCTCCAAAATTACTCAAGCTGATGATTACACGACAAATTCTCATGGATGAAATTATCAATTCATAATTGCGACGTAAAAATTACGCACGTCAGAACAGAACACCAAGTTATTTATAAACGACAGTGGTGAAGAAATTCAGTGGCGGATTTAAGTCCAGTAGACTATAATATTTAAACGTATTAGGCTCAGAATATAACCAAACTTGGCTCCTTTTAAAATTATCTTACGAAGAAACAAATTCCATTTGATGTTGATACAATTTCATTTACGTATAATTAGGAATGACAAAGCTGGGTGTGTCCCTGGGTCCCGTTCTAGACGTTTTAGTAATAACAGGAAACCCTGACTCTACAAAGATTCGAACCACGGTCACTTTACTGAAATCAAAATCCTCCTGTGTTCCAGTACGATATACGATGATCAGTTTGTTTGCTTTCATCAGTACATATTCCAAAACAGCTCTGACATTTCATGTAAACAGATAAAAGAATTGTGTGTTAATGTTAGCGGTGTCTAAGCCTCGTGAGAGAATTGTCCTCGTGTTCCGGATGAAGAAGCTGTAACTGATAAATCAGAAGCCTGAACAAGCTCTGACACTTATCAGCCTAGACAACTAATATCGTTCATAACAGGCGACTGGTTGCCACAACATGGTTTTACCTTTAAAGCTAGTAATGTATGCGTATATACATGCATAATACAAATGTACACGACAGACGATTAAAAATAAACTCAAGATTGTATGGACTTGTTGGTAGATACAAACGTTTCCTTAGCCCTGAAGATAGAAACATTATGGTCCTCCGAAACGATGAAAATAAGAACACGATGTTAATTTTTAATTTTGTAGTTTTCTGGCGAAATAAAATGTTTATCTTTCAGGAAGCTGGCGAATATTAGAAACTAATATATACTTTCCGAAATAAAAATTTCATTTTTTCTCTGGAGTGTGGTAATTTAGTACAGAATTGTGGAATTAGAACCAACCAAGCATTAGATTTTTTTTCCAATGAAGAGTTCAGTTTATATAAAAAGTCGCTCAGAGGTATTAATGAATTATACTATCAAAAGACGCAAAACACTGTAAGTTTATACTGTGAAAACAATCCGTTTGTTTCCTTTGTACGCACGTCAGAAGCACTGATACCAGCAGATTCTAAGCGAAATTTAAACCGCAGCTGAAAACTTCGCCAACAGCGAATTAGCAGCCAGAATGTCTAACCAAGAGTCGACATTGGCCTTCTGACCTCCAACGCCGCGCGGACATGTAGGTATATATCAACGTTTCGGAGGAACATACTGACTCAATCTTCAGGGCCGATTCAACCAATATCGATATTGTCACCTCCATGAAAACCTCAAATTCTATTTATATCTGTGTCTCTCTCAAGTCGTTGCCCAGTGATGTGTTTTACGAGGCCTGCGTACGTTCTTTGAGACACTGTGTCTGTGTCTATTAAGTAAAATAGACACTTGATACTTTAGAACCTGAAATCTCTCCTGTGTCACAGTTATATGCAGAAAAGGAAGTCTTGTGTAAACAAATTCCAAAAACGTAGAACTTCACGTTTCACATTTCTGTCGTCATAAAATCAGAGTCGTAAAGTTCTGAAGTTGTTAAATAATTTCATAATTACTTCTTTATGAGTGAAACGAAGACTTCAAAAAAAAATTCCTATAAATATTTCAAATATAAAACGGAAATTAAAAGTTGCGTTTCTTTCCCTCTGATGGTACTAGTTAAAAAACTGATTACACGTAAGTATGGACGTACAAAATATTTTTCGCTTAAATTTTAATTGCGTTAATTCCGCGAAGCGCTGATTGAGACCATTATAACAAGTGAAACAGTGCTGGGCGTATTGCATACACTCAGGCTTGCCCCATTGTGTTCATTTGTGTCTTCTGTAGTGTGTTAATTGAAGTCACTCGACGGTCATAAGAGACAGCACTTTGCAACTAAACGTTTCGATGAAATTGGGAATTGGTGAATTCGTACTGGGAGCTACTGAAAATGAGCTCACCGGACGCAAAACTAGGCCTACGCTATAACTAACTAGATGGCTTACCGAGCCCGAAGGTTCATCACCGAATTAACCAAAGCCC
>NW_019059587.1:587975-602616 GCF_000696155.1 Zootermopsis nevadensis | reverse complement strand
AGGTCTCCCCAGAGGTCTCTTCCCTTCAGGCTTCCCAAATAGTGGACCCAACCAACTAGATGGCTTACCGAGCCGGAAGGTTCATCACCGAATTAACCAAAGCCCTCCACCGGACCCTGGGGCTTGCAAAAAATTTGTCAAGCGTATGTTTATATTAATAATTATGGCAACAAACCAAAAACGATTTATCAAAAAATAGTAACAAATTGTTCTGAAATTTTGAAAAATTCAGATATTTGAAAACAGAAATTAAAATTAGGTGGCTGTCATCTGGGTTGTAGCACCGTGTAGTCTGGTAGAAGTTTACCGCCGTTTCAGAGGTCCTTGCTGCCTCCATCATCAGGGCGATAACCCAACAGCAAGGACCCCTGAAACGTCGGCAATCTTCTACCAGACTACACGGCGCAACAACCCAGAAGGGAGCCATCTCCAGACTCACCGCCTTGAGAACCTCAAATCCTACACAATGAAAATGGTTTCAAAGAGCAGAAAATGTTCATCATCGTACAGAATGACATATTCCCATTTTGCTGTATGGATGTCAGCACGCTCTTTGGTTGAAAATATTTCCTCAACATCGTCTCGGAGTTTCAGTACAACTAAAACTGATTTTTTTTTTTCCAATTTACATAGGATTTTGTTTGTTATAATATAAAAATGGTAATTATCAACTTTATTTGTTTTTGTGTCTGCCTCTGCTGGATTATTTAGCTCGTTTCGTTCCATATTTAATCATCCTTGTGAACGTCTAAGCCGAGTTCTTCTACTTTTTACTGAATAACAGCTATAGACTAATTGGTGTACAGGGAGGCTCTGATCATTGTTAGAAACACCAGATATTTCTGAAAGTAGCGGGGGGGGGGGGGGGGAAATTTTAAAAGATACTAATTTTAAATATTTAAGATAAAAAAATGCCTTATATATATATTTAATCCCATTTACCATCAATAATCAAAACAAAGAAAGCATTTTTGTATAAGCTTACAATTTCAATAAAATCTATAACAACAAGGAATCCATATTTCCATTAATTCGTACGACGTTTCTACAAACAATCCGTTATCCACGATTTATTTTTCTATGACAGGGAAATTCGTTCTTCATTTGAATTTAAGGTAAATGATTAATTAATTTATCGAAGATAGTGTAATTGCGTCATATTGTGAATATTATAACAATTATTTATTTTAATCCGTCTTATACTACAGAAATCATAATTGAGTTTTAAGTTCTTAGATATATTTTACACCTGATGATGGTTTTATAAAAACCGAAACATGTTGTGTAAATGTTCCGAAATGTAAATCGATCAATCGATATGGAGCAGCAATGATATTTTATTATCTTAATTATAAGAAAAATTTTAAATATTGTGATAAGACGGATTAAAATAAATAATTGTTAATTTATCGAAGTTAAGATAAATAAGGTTGAAGGTGGCTGTCTTCTGGGTTGTTGTGCCGTGTAGTCTGACGTTTCAGAGGTCCTTGCTGCTTCCATCATCAAGGCAGAGACCTCTGAAACGTCAGTAAGCTTCTACCAGACTACAAATCCTACAGAAATGAGGTTCACGTGTAAAATAAGTAGGACCCCCCCCCGGGGCCCATTAACTCAAAGAACCGGGCAACGAATCAGCACACGTAATGACGTGTGCTTCACTGTCAGCAAAATATGTTTTTCGAACATTACTTTTAACGTCAAAAGTTATTTGGCAGCGATATGAGAACGGCTTGCTCCACAAGTCGAGGGCTTGTGCGTTTTACGTCGTGCGGTTAACGACGAGATGTGACGCCAGCCCATTCTGATTTTGTGTCCCCGATAACCTGGCACACGGATTGCTCAGGGATCAGCACTTTTACTGGCTTCAGCACAGCTGCCCGCGAACATTCTCTGTGACCTCATCACTCTACAAAGCTTTACGGGGTTCACACAACGAAATCTGTCCAAACTACGATACAGACTGACAACAGATCAGAACGAAGACACATTTACGATGAGCATCTCTGTAGTAGAAAGTAGCATATTACAATAACGTGAACTACGAAGAGGATTGTAAAAATTCAGATAAATCAGACATAATTTCCTACAATCTTTCACACTGAATGACAGGACACTGTATCCTGTAGAGTAGCAAACATGAATTTATTTAGTATATAATTTATTTGCTTAGCCACGGTGGTGTAGCGGTTAGAACGCTGGCCTTGTAATCCTGGGGTCTCGGGTTCGATTCCCGGCGGTGCCCGAATTTATAACTTGTGTTGGGCAAGGCCGTGGTCTAGGCAACACGGAGTTTTCCTCCGTGGTATCCCAACAATTACTCCATTCACACACAGAAGAAGGCAATGGCAAACCACTTCTGGATCATCTGCCAAGAACGTATATGAACAGGTCCCAGTCCGAGTAAAGGATGGAAGGATCCTGTTCATATGGACCTGTCGTCAGACAGAACACTAAATAAATAAAATAAAAAATAATTTATTTAACGACACTGTCATAACTCAGAAAATATCGCATGATAAAATGATAATAAACAAGTAATTATAAAAAATATGTAAGACAGTAATTGTGGCTTAATTTAAGGTTCTGTGCAGGAATTTGTCTAAAGTGACTGAGGAGAATAATGATAAACGCCAGTCAGGCTAATTAGTCTCTCGGCCGAGATTTGAGTCTAGGACCTACCGAATACAAAGCAGGAATACTAACCACTTGACCCAAACGTCCGTTAAATCAATGTGAAAACCAGGAGATTTGGATCATTTCATATAATCACTGTTAAATTTAGTGATATTCTGCTATTTTCAAAACAATAATAAAAGGTATAATTCTGCTGTTATGTTTTAACAGCAAGGTATAATTAACATATATGCTAATATTTTATTGTTGTAAATATACTAAGAGAGATGAACATTAAAGTTTTGTATCAATAATTGCGCCATGTACCGCTGTTAATAATCAAAAGGTTAAAAGAGTATTTACGTATAACTGGGAATTGCACTCTCGAGAAATGTTAAAAACTTTGGGCACTTTATACGTTTCTACAAGTTTCGGAAACGAAGTTGTACGAAAAAGATTTGTTGGCTACTTTCTCAGACGAACAGTTCTCTGGTGATAGGCCTCTAAGATACACTTGCGACTCTAAGTAATCAATACACAGGGTGTGTCATTTAAAACGCAACCCAGCAACAATCACATCCCACAGTACAAAATTAACTAAGAAGTATATCTACTCCCGTGTAATAGACTCTCCCAATTTCTCCTTCAGAAGGCTGAAAACCTCTAGCCTAAGGTAATTAGATTACGATTAATTCCGATCGAAAATCAATTTCATGCTGAGGTGAAAAATGAATTCCTGAAGCGGGGTCATAGTTTCGATCACGAGAGCCAAGAATATCACAGTCGTCGAGAAAGCTCTATCTCCTCAAAACGCAGTCCTCCTTGAGAACCTGATAGTCGCTCACCTTGTCAAGAAATACTCCACCTTTTCTGGAACCCGGAAACTCATCACCGTTTTCACAAGAGTCCACCAAAGCGCTTGAGCCAGTATAGTCCTATCAGAAACTTCCAACCTGTTTATATGCTCCTCGATAAATTGACAGTGTAGTCTTTACTAATGTTATCAGGATGATTGAATCAAGAAATATAATATGGGCGGAAAGTGGAAAGAAATATAATTGTACTGACAGATCGTGGTCTAGGCAACACGGAGTTTTCCTCCGTGGCATCCCAACAATTACTCCATTCACACACAGAAGAAGGCAATGGCAAACCACTTCTGGATCATCTGCCAAGAACGTATATGAACAGGTCCCAGTCCGAGAAAAGGATGGAAGGATCCTGTTCATATGGACCTGTCCTCAGACAGAACACTAAATAATAATAAAACAAAAAATCTGTTACTATGCCAAGACAAAGATGGAAGAATAATACTGAAATGGTTTAAAAATTAAATATCTGGCTCAGGCGGGCTGCTGTGATCACGGTAATGAACAATCGAATTCCGTAAAAGGGGGGGGGTCGGGAGAATTTTACCAGCTGAGCGACCGTCAGCTTCTGAAAATGACACCGCTCCATGAAGCTAATTACAGCTGTGTGGGCGTGGATTCAGAATTAATTAACTGTCTCGTAACAAGTCTCTACTTATAAACTTCCAGCTTTTGCAGTCGGCTTAGGCAATGCCCACGTAAGCGTACTTAAACGAGTTAACTGATTCGTGGTAAAATGTGATTCACGGCGTGAAACAAGTAGAGACGAAGCCTTGACGCTTCCAGCTGTGGCGCTGGAGTCTTGGAGTAGAAGTTTGGAAACAGCAAACGTGTGGACAGAGTTATAAGGGCTGTGACGTAGAACACGCGAGCGATCACAACAGCTGCGAGACAACTGACCTGCAAAAAAGACTCCACACGTATATCAGCTGTCCAGCTGGACGCAAGTACGCATTTAGAGGGTATTCATCCGCTCAGATATAGAATCAAGGCAGAAATCACTCGCAAGACACAGTCGTAGAACGGGGAACAGTAAAATGTATCTTTAAAAAACAGTCGTGAGGTCGTGGAGTGGATTCATCTGACTATGATTTGAAGTTTTCACGGCGGCGACTCTGAGGACGGCTGTCTTCGAGAGGTCCTTGCTGCCGCCATGATCATGAATATCGCCCTGATGATGGAAGCAGCAAAGACATCTGAAACGTCGGTAAACTTCTACCAGACACCACGGCGCAACAACCCAGAAGACTTCCATTCCCTTTGGACTTATCTGGTTCAGGATAATATTAAAATTAATGTATATGATGGTATGGAGCGGATCTGTATGACTGAGGATACGAACCAGTGGCGGGTTATTGTGAACACCTTAATGAAACTTTGCGTTTCATAAAATACGCGAGGTTTTTTATCAACTGAGCGACTATCAGCTTCCCAAGAAGGACTCTGCCTCTCGTGGACATGCGAGAATTGTGGAGAAGACGAATATTTAAATGAGAATTAATTACTTAGCGGTTTTCATGGTACAGCATTTTCAAACAGAAAAGTAACAGAAATTTTTATTTTCTCTCAATCACACACACACACACAACTATTATGTGTCGACTCTAAAGTAGTTTTCCTTCATGCTGTGTTCTTGGATTGTTATAACGCCTGCAATATCTCGTTTAGGCTACATGAGCAACAGAGGTGACGGAGACATTGCCGCTATATCGCGGCGATACGTTCAGTTGACATACGTTAATCTCATTTTTATAAAGATTTCCAACAGCACTATCTGAACATAATGGATCGTGTGTATATTTTCCTGGTGTCAGCTGTACTACTATTATCAGGTAACCAAACCCTGAAATACTTCCCTGCTGTTATCTACTTTGTAATAAATACAGTAATATGTCAGCGAGTGTTACAATGTGACAGACACTCTGAAGCTCCTTGCCAACTAACTATAGATTTAAGCTTGGTCTATGTTAAAACGCTAATCCTCTTATATTTAAACTGTACGATTATTAAAATCTGAAATCAGAGGCTCATCTGTATTGCATAATATTTACAAATTCACTTCTCGCCTAAAAAGCACAACACTTCTCCATGACACGATCAACTGAATATTTTAATATTTAATAAAATATTTTATTGTGATTAGACGGTTAAAATAAACAATTATAATCATCACAATATGACGCAACAATATCATCTCATGATTAAGACCTATAAATAATCTCTGTGATCAAGATTTAGTGATTCTCAAAGCAGGTGGTACATATAGGTACCACTCGGTTTTAAATGTCTAATAACTTGTTCAAGAGCCCGATTCATGTCTTAAAAATGAGGTTTTATTAAAGGTTCTCTCTAAATTGCGGAATTTTCAACAAAATTCCTCCTGATTTTCACAACACTTTGTTATTCATAAAGTGCGATTTTACGGTTAATTTACGAGCCGTTTCTAGGGAGTGATGAAAACAAATCGATACCTCTCGCACCTTAATTTATATCGAGCTGAGTGTTTCTGTGTGTTCCCGGACCATAGCCTGTCAAAAGCTGTTCATATAAACAAGTGGATATTTAATTTATCGGTACGCCGCTGGGCGGCAGCGGCGCTCGTGTAATCTACTGCAAATCATAAAGTGTTATAGCTTCATCATGACCAATTTCATTCCACTCGCATTTGTATCCCGCGTGTGTAAAGTTTCTGTGGCAAAGGAACAGATTACCACAAAACTTATGTTTTGATTTAATCTCAAGTTTGAGTCTTACCCTTGCGTCTTGGGATGGACACAGGCTATTAACTCTGAAATTTCCGGTTATAAGGCGGGGTGCAGATGAAGACAGCAGTTCCCACTCCTTGCTGTGTGGGAAGGGAGGGACTCTGTTCGGATGTCAGAAATCGCTTTGGGCATTCGATGGCATTCTTTGCGTCCGTGTCGCACCGAAGAGGGTACAATTTCTTTCCCTCAGTCGAAAATGACATTCGTTTCAGAACAAAATACTGATAATAAATAATATTGGGACCTATCACAGGGGACTTAATAAGACTTTTGAGAAAATAACATTATTATGAGCTAGATTTCTTGTGTTATTGAACTGAAACTATTAACATGATTAAAATAATACGAATGAGATGGGCTGAACATGTAGGTAGCATTCACGGAAGTGATTAGAAATACATTTAAAACTTTAGTAGAAGAACTTGAGGGGGAGAGAGTGTTTGGGCGACGTTAACGTATATTGGAAGATAATATTAAAATCGGTCTCAAATAAGTTGCGTTTTAATTGGATTAAACTGGTTTAGGGATTAGCCCGGTGATGTGATTCTGAGAACACAGTAATGAAAATGTGCGTTCCATAAATGGCTTAGGATGTACTGACAAACTCCCTGACCATTACCTTAATAAGCAACGTGTTTCGACTGTTATTCACAAACTTATTTTAAACAATTAAAATACATTTTATAATTTATTATCCAAAAGCTTCCGATAACAAACTGCCTCAGAGATAGAAGATACTCAGTGGTTCTTCGCCGAGTGTGAAACTACACTCAACGGGGGAGACTTCCCCTTCCCGATTCCTCGAACCACGAATGCAATCACCCTGTAGAATGGCAGACCGTGAATGCGTTGTGGAGACGTGATCATATTTGTTTATGAACCTAGTTCTTCAGGTTAAGCTGAAACTGTAGTAAAGGCAGAATGCTACTCCGTATGAACAAGAAGACTTCATCAAAGTGCGGATTTCCCTAGCCACTGTGACAATAAACTTAAGACAGATTTCCTAGTCATCACGTTTGTGAAACGTAGGGAAATAGGCCACGTCTCGGAAGTCTATGACGTCAAACTCGTAAACAATTTAACAATTCCATTTCTAACTCAAAGAAAACATCTGTAGTCATTTTTAATGTTTTTAAATGCTGTTTAGGGAAATAATCGGTATTTATTCCATAAATACACTTTGGGCAAAATGAAGATACTGAATTTTAACACAGGTGGTACATATAGTCACCACTGTGCTTTAATAATTTCTAAAACCATGTTCTGTCTATGCGGAAAAAATTAAACCAAGACCAGAGAGCACATGCAGTCTGAGGGGCGGGACCAGCAAATGACTCCATTTCTCTTCTGACTCACTAAGAGGATTTTAGAGAAGTGTCTGACCCGAACACAAATTACATAATACGTAGTAAGTTACATACAGTGAGATTTTTTAGCTGTGGCCGCTGGATTGCGCGTTGGTAGCATTTATCTGAAGGATAATGGTGAAGCCTTACAACTGAATAATCTGACAAACTTCGACTCCTACAAGATTAACCCCAAAACGCATTTGATTCTCTTAGTATACTCAAACAAACACACTGCGCATTACACAACGCTCACGTACAAAAGTCTGAATGTAGTGGTCTCTAAGGATTCGGTGGGGGGACCTGAAGATGACATTAATATGAACGTAAAGTTGTCCCAGTGCACAAATATCATGTCAATGCTTGTGGAGGTAAGGCTCCACTCAATATTAACCCCGGCTCAAGATGAAGGTGACTGACCAACTCCACGTTCTGTTACCTCTCTCATGCACGCTACATGCCTCGCCCATCCCATTCTCCCTGATCTGTCCGCCCTACCGATGTATGGGGAAGATTTAAAATTACGCTTTCTCCAGCACGATGTCACCACATCTTCAAAAAATCTCCACAGTACCCCGTTCTCAAATACCCTCGGTCTATGTCCTTGAGTCAGGAGAAGTGTTCGTGTTTCACAACCGTATTAAACGAGAGATAAAATGATATGCTTTAATAAGAGCTGTTTATTTTGATAACCAAATAACCCTGTAATTACACTGTGAGCGTAGTGTTTGGATACTAGATTTTAAAGCAGAATGTGTAAACAACTACTCTGCAAAGTTACATTTCACAAACACAGATGGCATACTAATCGTATTTGTATAACGGTACTGGCCTCAACTGATATTTTTACACTTTGAACGAAAATAATGAAATTCATAAGCGAAGCCCTAATATTATTAAAATGTAGGCGAAAGTAAAAAGTAAACAATGGAAACCTCTGGAGCGAAATACAGGGCACAAGGAACATCCCTCTAATACGATATTTTTTTTGTTCATAAAAGGCGGCCATTTTGAATACTTAGATTAAAGAGAATTTGTGCATATTATTGTAAAAGTTTTCAAGGCGGTGAGTCTAAAGATGGCTATCTTCTGGGTTGTTAACGCTGTGTAGTTTGGTAGAAGTTTAACCGACGTTTCAGAGGTGCCTGCCCTGATGACGGAGGCACAAAGGACCTCTGAAACGTCGGTTAAACTTCTACCAAACTACACAGCGTTAACAACCCAGAAGACAGCCATCTTTAAATGAAGTTAAATACAAAATCATACGTAAAATAAAAGTTCATATGTGTTTTCAGCTAAGTGTGTCGTGACTTTTGCACATTCCTGTACGTGCATGGGAGAGATGAAATTGAATTATAAAATTAAAAGTAACAGAAACACGAAAGTCCGTGCTAAGGATGCAGGAACCTAATATAATTAAACTTTATATATCGCTGCTATTACTATAAAGTTTTCTAGATACTGTGTAGATTTGTCTTTTAAAAACAGAATGGGAAGACGTCATAAAATGCCATGTACAATATAAAATCCGTTCGTGTTTGCTAGTTCCAATGAATTCATTGTAACATTTTCTCTTACGCTTAAAAAATACAAAAAAGGTAGACAGAATATGCAAATGTTTTTTTGTTCAATGGAAAGTGAACAGTGAAGCTCCCACGAAAATTCAGAAGAGAATTCATCATACACATGAAAAAGAGAGGATAGCAAAAAGTGTGGCTTATATGCATATTTAACCCGCTTATGTATTATCAGCCAACGACTGACTTCATCGTCACTGTTTCCATCTCTGTTTTTGTTAAATAATATGTGGAGTATTAGACAATGACAATGGAACTGCGATGGGAGGGTCGTGGCCTATTTTGTGGCAAGAGCTGCACAAGTACAGTGTGGATCAGCAGGCGTGTTCCTGGAAGTCTTTCACCCAGACACCCGGGCCGGCAGAGACTGGTTTCGGCAGACGGGGGGTGGAGAAATTTGAATTTTTTTAAATTTTTTTGAAAAGTTCAGATAAAAATTTAAAAATTTTGACTTAATTTTTTTTTTTTAAGAAAATTTCGAATTGTTTTGTTTTTTTGTATTTTCAGATTTAGTAAATGGATTTTAAATCATTACATATCTTTCACAATTGCGAAGCGTGACCAACTTCACTTAAGTGCAAATATTAACACAAATTCTTCGTACTTAAAGTAACAAGGCCATTCAGACGAATGACGGAGGGGAAGTATATTTCCACGAATTCTTTATTGTGGAATTAGAAAGGATGTGACTGGTCAGCTTCGCATCCCGGCCGCTTTATCCCCTAGGAACGGCTTCAAAGGGGTTCTTTGTGACTGTCCATATCTCGTTAGTCCTGATGTTCATCCATTGCTCATAAAATTATATCACCCTAACCAGAGTACTCTCTGAAGTCAACTGAATTCGCGATAAGTAATGTATTTAAAACCTGGAGAGATGCTGTACGAAATTAGTGACGTAACTCATTTCAGGTTTTCGCAATTTCCAAACGTCTGTAATCCGCTGTTACAAATCTCTTCACGCTACACAGAGTCAGATGATTTTTCTTTGAGATTTATCGTAATTCATTGGCCTTTAAGCTCATTTAACCCTGCAGTAAATCTATTATTTCGTATACAAATTGGTTTGTCCCACGCAGACCTCAACGTTTAAGCCACTACTTTTGAGCTGTAATTGAGAGGAATTAATAAGGGGACAATTAACTTATAAACCTGGAGATGAAATGAACGAAATCAGATACGGAACTTAGTTCGGGTTTTAACAGTGACCAACATTGTTACAAACCACTTCACGCTGCACACAGTAATGAAATTATTATCCTTGCATTTCAGTAAAAATGTCTCACGTAAATTTTCTGAAATAATGTTATATATATAAAAATATACACGTATCCGAACTTTGTCGTGTATAAATTTATTGTGATGTCGGTCTGATTCTTTTTATAGAAAATCGATATATTAAATTTTAATTCTGTATAAATTATCGGTCACTGAACGTTAGGAAAAAAAATTAAATTTCACTCAAAAACTTTTTTTGTGTAAACATTCCACGAAACAAAATGATCACATAAAATATAATTTAATTTCGGATATGAAAAATGGTGACCGAATAAACAGACCTCCCTATTATGCGTTCATTTTCAGCACTTCGTAAATTTAATACTCGAAAGTAATATTAATTAAGTAATGGGATAAATCTCTGAACTTTGCTTCAGATGTCACTAGTTTTAAAAAAATGCTTTCACTTGCAATTTCTCGCCAGTATGATTCAAGCGCGCACGCACACACACAAGAATGTGAAAGTTGAAGCTAATCCATTAGTCCCAAAGGAGGGTTTATTCAGACACGTAATGACATCTGGTGGAGAACTTCAACAACTGCAGCAAACAACGGCCGAGATCGAAGTACACGAACAAGGAATCTAAATTTAATCTAATTACATTATGAACTTTTGTTTTTGTTAGTGAAGCCTCGTTTCTTTCTTGTGAAACTAAATAGACCTCTCGCTTCAGTCAAACATTTGATGAAACACAGACTCTTTGACCGTAACTCTTAATAAGTCACTGGAAACTATGTATACCAGCGCTATTCAACATTTTTTGTTCGCTTACCCCCAGATATAATTTCTCTTCAACTTTGTACCCCCAAAGTTGTTGGTGTATAATTCAAGTTATACATAGTATATAATCTACATCTAACATAAATTACGTTATTGATTATCATAAAATAATATATATTTTTTAAATTTCACGTACCCCCTAAGATGTCTTCGCGTACCCCCAGATATAATTTCTCTTCAACTTTGTACCCCCAAAGTTGTTGGTGTATAATTCAAGTTATACATAGTATATAATCTACATCTAAAATAAATTAAATAAATTACATTACTGATTATTCGATGTTTATCATAAAATAATATTTTATTTTCTTAATTTCACGTACCCCCGGGGGTACGCGTACCCCAGGTTGAATTTGACTAATGTATACCACCTACGTTATGTTCATATATCTGCATGACGCTCACGGATTCTTGTTTGCGAAATAATTCTTTTTAATATCATTAAACACTTAAATTTGTAACGTACACACAGTATGTTTTATTGGAAGCAAGAAAGCTACTTTTAAATAGACCAATTATTTAGAAGACTTGCATTCTTAAAAGCATCAGTAGGATTCACAAGTTGCAGAGTCCATATAATTGTTTATAAGTAGCGGAAAGGTTCACCAAAAATTCAACAGAAATTACTGTTTTTCTTATCTTCACCTTTCGTATCTCTGTGTTATTTCTGCCTTTATCTCATCTCATCCTTTTCGATACAGAAAAAGATTTAGTAGTTAATAAATCTGAATTTCGCCTACATACAGTAGATATGTTTATAGGTACAATTCTCATAATAAACAGCGATTAATTTATTAAACAGCGTTAACCGGTTGATGTATGTAATGGTAAAGAGTTTTGTTTTCTTCGCGGTACGGACTGAATTCTTATATAATATATGCATACAGGCGTCTGGCTTCAAAGGTTGAATTAAGCATAAATACAGCTTTGCCATTTGCAGAGAATATCTGATTATAATTTTATCCACAGCAACGGAGTACCAGTCACATTAAATTCAAACTCTGGGCAATTAGCTACGAGGCTGATACCCTTTTATTAACACCATTGTTCCTAAGTTTCGGGTCTCATTAGAGGATTGTCTTTTTACTCTGTTCTTCCAGTTTGTCAGCTAATTAATCTGACCTCGTTATGACCTTTCTCTCCTTTGGTTTCTCCATTACACAATATTTTAAAGTCCTTTATACTTTTTGATTTTTCCCTTTAGTCAGTGACGTAGTGACCAGGCGAACCAGCGTTCTTTTGTTAATATCATCTGTAAATCCCTATGTAGACAAGTTCTTATTAAAATCGTGCTTTGAATTTTTCCTTTAATCACGTGTATATTTAACAGGATTAAAAAAAAAGCATTTCACCTTTAAAAAAATGTATTTATAAGAGTTAATTGCACGCTGAACGACTTTAATTATTATGAAACGCGCTATAGCCTAGCAACTCTGTCGCGTCTGTCAGAATTTTACTTATGACATTTTCCGAAACGTGAATGTAACTTCAGAGTCATCTACGAGGTGGCCAGAGATTTCCCAGGCAAACGCGGTGCCCAAGATAAATTCAGTAACCATGGTAACCAACATAGCCTCGAAATTCCCCACTTGGTCTTCCTGAAGAGTGTCCCTTATCGTTGTCCCATTTTAATCAAACCTGGAATTTGACGACAAATTTTAATAAAACTCCCCCCCCCCCCAATAACAATTCATGAAAATCCTTTTAAGAGTTCTAGAGTATTCACACGCGGAATAAGGGGCAGTAAGGCAAAATTAGAGGGTGTAGGATTCGAGGTTTTCAAGTCGGTTAGTGCGAAGCAAATAATAAGAGTATATTACTCATCGCCCTGATGATGGAGGCAGCAAGGATCTCCGAAACGTCGGTAAACTTGTACCATATTACACGGCTCTAAACCTCAGAAGACAGCGATCTATGTAGGTGTGTTTCTGAAAATTTTAATTACGAACGCTTTTAAAAATTCGAATGAATTAAAGACCGTATATGATGTAATAATTAGCCTGCATATGAATTAATTTTAATGGTTCGCTCTTCTGTATGGCTTCTTTTACATTCTGATTTCTGAAATCACAAACTGATAAAACTGAGTTACCAGCTCTTCTTTATTTATAGCAAAAATACGACGCCGATAAACTGAAATCGATGAAAGAATTAAGGTCTACACTGTCATTACTATTTCTGAGCGGCTGGGAAGAAGTACAGCCTGACGCGATGTCTGGCCACACACACAGCTCGATAGAAATGCGGGTTGCTGCAGCTTAAAGGGGTTCCAGGAACACGCATCATATACTAATGAGGCCAGTTGTTATGTCTGTCAGAAAGTGGGACACGGTAATTATCTCCATAGAATACAGTTCTTCATGAGAAGCTAATAGTCGCTCAGCTATTCAACACCGCCTCATCCAAAGGTAAGAGTATCATATCAAATATTTCTTAAAGACTCCCATTAAGGTCAATAAATTTTTTAATTGATTAATAAATTATCTTTTGCTTTGAAGTTCATTATCACAATAATATCATGAGTCATTATGATTTCCTACTCAATTCCTGTACCAGTTATTTTCCATAATATACATTTTTGGAACAGTCTGTATCGACGAATAAATATACAAAAAAAAAACGTATAGTAAACTCCAGATTCATGGTAAAACCTTTTGAATACATATCAGAATTACGACTATTACATATTCAAATTTTTTCCTTGTACGTGTTCGCTAGATTCTCTAGAGAGAGATTTGGGGGGGGGGGGAAACAGCGCCCAACATCACAAGCGTCTGCAGGTTACAAAAAACTTACTGAAAATTCACCAGGCGAGTTCTCATTCGACAAAGGAGAATCGCAGAATTATTATTACATGAAACACAGAAGATATTCCGATGTTCAGTATGAATGACGAATATTGCCCCCCTTGTGAAATGTTAACGAGGCCCCCCCCCCACACACACACCTAGTCCTTAGGACACTGACACGTGCGGACACGACATAAAAACTGATTACTCGGATTCTTCTTGTTTGAAAAAGGTTCTCGTTTGTTGAAACAAAAAAACCACGTAAGGACTTTCAATTTTCATACGGCGTGGAGAATTTCTTTAAATAGATGAGCAACAATCAGCTTCTGAATAATAACTATCGTCCGTGGAGTTGGTTAAATTCTGAGAATTTCTTTGGCACGTTAAACAAAATGCCTGATCAATTAACTCGTACAGCACTGGATATAAATCGAGTGCAACTGAGAGCCAAAGTTTTCTTGGTCGTGTCCTGCGATGTCTGTCTAAAAATGTAAAGATTTAAATATGCAAAACTTTAATTTCGCTTGTAGTTCTGTGTGGGTGTGAAACTTGGTCTCTGACACTAAGGGAGGAACGTAGACTGAGGGTCCTTGAGACCAGGGTGCTGAGAAAAATATTTGGACCCA
>NW_019059587.1:574646-587962 GCF_000696155.1 Zootermopsis nevadensis | reverse complement strand
AATATTTTTATCTAAAAACAAAATAAACATCAGCATTTATAAAGGAGACGGTAATATATAACATTTAAAAATAAATAAAATATATGTTTTATATCTCTGTTCATGACGTAGTGCAGAATGCGATCTGTGCCAGAATCCGTGTTTCTTAAACATGATAGAAGTTGAGCTAAATCTTTCCTGGTTACGTATTTTCATATTTTCAAAATATTTTTTTATGGCTGTCTTTAGCAAAGTTTTGCTAAAATAGGACTCACCGTCTGACATCTGCTTGAAAAAAAGGAAAATGTCTCCAGTCTTACCTGAAAAAAAAAAGTCAACATAAATGTGTTTCTAGAATTTTACAAACAGCCAGCTCAGTTACACGGTAAGACAGACACAGCAAAATTGTAACAGATTGTACGTTGCCAATCCGAACGAGACCCTTGGGACATTCGGTTATACTACGCCATTGAATTATGAGCAGAATTGGTGTTGGGGGCAATTATGAACATAATCTGTATTTATGTAAAGGAAACTGCACACGATGCAGATGTAACCGTGTGTTTGATCCTTTGGCGTAGAATTCAGTCCGTACCACAAAGAAAACACCACAGATCTCCATGACAACGATCAATTAGTCAAAGCTGTTTAGGGAAATAATTTATGATTACAGCGAGAACCATACGGACCACGTACATTCACTGTGTAACCAATAAGCAGAGTTACACAGAGTGCCACTGAATTATGGGATATTCCCATTTGTTCCATTACAAGACACCAACGTGTCGACTGCATATATTAATGTAAAGGCCTGCAGTCTTAGAGCCTATCTGATGGGGTCATGTTATAATAGAAAAAAAATCTCAATACAGTCTTTGATGACCAAGAGGTCTAAAAAACTTCGCGAAACCCACAACCATGTACGATATTTTAAGGGCACATTTTAAATTCCTAATGACAGGAAACAATTCCTTAAAGAAACCGTACTTTTAAAACATTGACAATAAACACGCAACAGTAACCACTGTGACGCTGCAGGTGGTTCACCTGGCAATATCCCACGATGCACTGCGTGGCATGTTTATAAATTGTTACTAGCCAGAGCCGCCTGTTATTTAGACTATCCCCAACACAGTACAGAAAGGAACAGCCAAAATAGAGCACTTAAAGAGGACATCATCCATATGGAACCTCGCAAAGGACTTTATGGACGCAAAATGACGGCAGGGTAGAGTGGGGTAGAATGAAACAGAAGCTGAATTTGTTTACATTATTTTTCTCAGTGACATACAGGGTGTTCCACAAGTCCAGGGCCATAGGAAAACTCTTTATTTGGCAGAATATGTGAAAAATTATAAAGAGTAAAAGTTGTTTCAAATTATGTTTCCAGTCGAAAGCGTCGGAATTTTATGGTTCTACGCTCTTTATATAATCAATAGTAAAAAGTTGGGGGCGATGTTGCCATGACAGAGAAAATGGCTCTGGGTTTCGTGAGTGGGGAGAAGGGGTGGTGTTACTACAGGAAACTCTGCGTGTGAACTGAATACACGTGGCTCAGGATATTGGCCAATTTCAGACTTTGCGAACATGGTAATCAGCCTTCGAATTCCACAAAAGACGGGAAATTTCTCGGTCATCTGCGGAGCTATCACTGCTGAAGGAGGACTCTGATCTACAGAGAGATTTGCATTACGTTTCGTTACGCTGAGTACAGTTATGCACTCAACACATGACTTCCCAAAATGAAACAACCATCTAAGTTTGGACTCCTAGCCACAATGTATAACACGATATTTTCAGTACAGACACGACCACTATGAGATCGTACCATCTACCTACTTGACTTTCAAACCACAAAATCACTGACGACTTCTTCATCAAATTAAAATCTTACCAACATCGGAAACAGAAAGTCATAGCCAAAATAACAAATCCCTGATCCTTATTCCAGGCAGCCTAAGTGTTAAGTTTCTCCTGGAGCCTAATTTATTACCACGCCATAAGACGTATGAAGTATTCTTATAACTCTACAGTAGATGGCGAGTGGTCAGCTTTACGCTCGGAGACGACTGTTTCGCACAAATGTTTTGATTCCTTCTTCAAGAAGCCTAAACGGTGTGGAGTTCGCTCTGCTGTACCTGCCCCCAGGAGGTTATTTTAGTGTTTAGATTTATGGAGTCTGAGTTTTATACGGGACACTTCATTTTTATTTCACCGGAAGTTTTTCCAGGTTTCCGCTTGCCTGCTTATTCGTTGTAGTGGAAATGATTTGTGTAAGGAATACAAACACATTTATTGTGTGTTTACTGAAGAGGCTCGCTTGAACTTGGCGTTCGCAGACTGCTGACTGTACCAACAGATAGCGCCCACAAGCTCGCCAAAGGGCCAGTGCATTGATGAGATGCTGGTTATCAGAACACCAAATGAGAAGGAGAGAAATCTCAGCTCTGATGGAAACAAAATATATGCTGCTCTATCTCCTCAAATAGGCTGACATTTAGTAACTATATCCTTTGAATTCAAAGCTCGTGCAAATACTTCTTAAAAAATTCAGTCCGTACCGCGAAGAAAACACAACTCTTCACCATTACAAAGATCAACTGGTTAACGCTGTTTAAGGAAATAATCGATGTTTATAATGAGACACGCACTGCGTACATAATATTTAAGAATTCAGCCCGTACCGCGAAGAAAACACAACTCTTCACCATTACAAAGATCAACTGGTTAACGCTGTTTAAGGAAATAATCGATGTTTATAATGAGACACGCACTGCGTACATAATATTTAAGAATTCAGCCCGTACCGCGAAGAAAACACAACTCTTCACCATTACAAAGATCAACTGGTTAACGCTGTTTAAGGAAATAATCGATGATTCCACTGACGTAATCCATAAGTAAACTCCGTGGACGAATCTAAATTATTAATTTGTTAAATCACGTGGTACAAGTAATGAAATAAAGAAATCAAGGCATAAACTGAACAAATATGGTTAAAACTGAGGGCTACACCTAATATATGTTCGTCAACTTCATTAAACAGGTTCCGCTAACGTCTTATAACATTTTTCAATTACGTATCCTTCCTAATTTTGGTTCTATAAGGTTCATTTCATTGTGACATTTACTCTAGACATTCTTAATTTATAAATATACTTTATAATTATGAAATAAATGTATTACCATTACAACTCAACACTAAATCGTTCTTATGTCTATGATTTGTCCCTTAGAGCTTTATTGAAAAACAAAATAAATTTTAAAATAATAAGTTTTTTGGATGTTTTCCATCGTCTAATAAAATAATAAAACATGGAAAACATCCAAAAAACTTTTTATTTATTTTTTTTAAAACGCACCATCGTCACAAACTTTTATATTTGAAAATAAAATTTTGCCTGTCATTCTTCAACGGGATCCTCAATGCAGGGCAAAATTTGTTTCGCCGTCCCGCAAAACATGTTAATGTCCCTTGTGCCGCTCTTATTTCAAGCCAGTGGTACAGAAACACATAGCTACCGCAACGTATGCAGTGCATTAACCGACTATAAACCAGTTGCTGGTTTGAATGTGTACAGCCTTTGTAACGGAGTACAGCCACTTTCATAAATTAATGCACAGGATAAAGGAGGAGAAACGTATAAATAACACCCGCTGAAGTACGTAATAAAGCACGATGTTTTAAAATAAAAGTCTGACCAGTTTTGTACGGGAATGCTTAACATACAAAAAAATTAGGAGACACTGAATATTCACGGTACGTAGGTTTAATATTACATAAAATTACCGATATCTGAAACTATTTACAGGTAGTGAAAACAATGTAAACTTTTCGTGTTACGTGATAATCGATATATCGATAAGGGTATATCAACAGCGCGGTAGAATCTGTAAGCTTCGACTGAGATTTCCGAACCTCTGAAAGAGGTTGAGTGACGGAGGTGGATTAAAATGAAAGCAAGTCGAGAGGGGGTAATAGATGCAGTACTCCTGTCCTCCCTAGAGGCGTCTTGGCACCTTGGCTCCTTCTCTCAGGGCTGGCATGTTCCCGATCGATTCGTCTCCGACAACCCTCCTTCCTATTCCAGCTCCGAAATTGAATATTATCTTTTTTATGACACTTTTTTATTATAAGTAAACTGTACAATCGGTTTCAGCAAAGGTGTCGCGTCACTATTAAAGTCTTGTCAGGGATGACACTGAACTATCATATATTGAATCGCGTTCATAACCATCTTTCCAACGCAAAAAATATAATGACTACCATGTTGGGCAGTAATTACGTCTGTGGAAGGGTAGGCGAAGGTAATTCCAGTAAATAACCAGGAAGAGAGAGAGAGAGAGAGACAATCGGGAGATAAAGCCACAACGTGTGATCTAATGCAGCCCAGTGGTAACTATATGTACCACCTGCTCCAACAATAAATAACTCTTCATTTTGTGTTTATATGAGTTTGGTGTAATTCTAGCTGTAAATAGCGACTATTTCCTTAAACAGCGTTAACCGGCTGATCTCTGCAATGGTGAGGTGTTGTGTTTTCTTCGCGGTACGGACTGAATTTTTAAGTATTATTTAGATTAGCGTCTGCTTCAAAGAGTTAAAGGTTTTTTAAAATAAAATGTATTTATAAGATGGTAAAATTGCGTCATATTGTGATATAATAAGTATATATTAAATCTTGTCCGTCTAATCACAATAAATTCTTATTAAATATTAAAATATTACAATAATTAACATTTAAAATATTTAAAATATTAAATGATGTTCTTTATCGAAATAATATACTTAATATATAAAATGTATTTAGTTAAAAAAAATCACATTATAATTAAATGTTAATTTCTTTCCACTTTCTACAAAGATCATTATTAAAAACTGCGGTAATGTATAAAATAAAATAATTTTATTTTCTGTGAGATGAGGAAGTTCATTCAAAAGGGTCACTATTACAATAAAATTATTATTATTATTATAACGAGTCATGGGTTCGAACACGTTAATATTTTAAAAAAAAATTCAAATTACGATGGCAGATCAAAGGAATTCCTGACAACAACCGTTTTGAATTATTGTTCTACGTTACGTATTGAATTTTGTAGACACGATTAGCAAATGAAGTCGAAATAAATCTGAGCAAACACGCAAACATATTACCGTTTTAATGACACGTGTACATAGTGCCATGATACTGTATTACAAATAAATACTAATCGATGTGTTGCCATAGAGATGAAATTAGTTAAACATCATACAACACACAAAACTGAATTCATCAAGCAGTTATCAGTTTCATGTGTTACAGATGAAACGTTACAACATTTAGTATAACTGCCTGTTACAATGTATTTAAAACATGGCTGTACAAAGTGATTTTATGAGCCGAATCAAAGCCAAGAAGAATATCCAATAGTCACCAATTTTTTTTTTACTTGAGATAGATTTTACTTGATTTTAAAATGTAAGAACAATCCATCAGGGGTTGAATTTGTAACCAAACGTAAAATTCACTTCTACGTTCGGTATGTAAGTCATAACTTTACGAATTTTCCACTTGCTTTAGCAGCCAGCAAGTCTGCATTTTTCCAACGTTTCATACGATTTCCAAACCGAGCATCAATTATTTTCCTAAACAGAATTAACCAACTGATCGTTGTCATGGAGACATGTTAACTTTGAGTTACGCAGTGAATTTTTATGCATCGATTAGAAGAGCATTGTGCTTTAAAGAGTTAAATATATCTCTCGGATGACGAAGACATTTTAATATATTTTTTATGCGTACATATGTAATTCATTGTCTCTACATTTTGCATGATTTAGTCCGTACCCTGCCAATCCAAAGCAAGAATAACTTCATGAATTTCGAAAGTGTGCTCCGATTAACATGAAATGACTACATAATCGATAATATGCAAATCTCGTGTCGATGAAGACTGAGGTTGATCTGACGACTGCCATTACATTCTAAAGATTATGAAAGTTTGTCTCCAGCAGGAAAGTTTCGACTGTCTAGAGAAGAGAAGATCATTACTTCTACGTCTCTGAACCCCCAACCACCACCACCACCAGATTAATTTCTCTAGTGATCACCGATTTTACAACACCGAAGACTTTAAAGCACAGAAGTTTCAGCAAAATCGATGTTACATAACATAATAGTTTCTGTGGCATTATTTTATCTAGATCAGGGTTCGAACTGGTGATGGGCCCTTGTAAATACAGTAATGAACCTTCGTGTTCCATCAAAGACGGAAACTCCTTGCCTGACTTTTCCGAGTGTTTTAAACTCACGGTTTAGAAAGTGGTTTATTTCCTTCACTAACTGAAAAATTCTCTACCCCGCTGTGCTCTTCGTAGAACTAATTTACGATTCCGTGCTTCACTGACTAGCTGAGTGACAGGAAGCTTTCAAGAACGACTCTGTTCCATGGAAATGGTACAGTTATTTTTAATCATGGCGCCACCAAACATCGAATTCCGGAAGTTTCTTTGCTCAAATCTCAGTCCAGAATTCAGGTTACGACAATTAACTACGCAGGGAATATTGAATTTGGTCAATCTCCATGGAAAATATTCATACAATGAATATGTATATGAATGTAGTTCGAAAAACACGTCTGAATTTGGACAACCCTTCCAATTTTGGTGGGGGGGGGGGGGAGGGAGCTAATGGTTTGCATAAATAAAAAAACCTATTTAGAGTCACACTTTTAATGTATTTTATGTGTGTACACCAAGTGTCGCGTTTCGTGATTGTACAGATCGTGCATCGTAAGCAGTTGCCTATACAGCGTGTCCGTTCTCACGCTATTTTCCCGTATTCACCAGCTGACACCACCGTCAAATAACATTTATAACGACGTTAATACATTCCACGTTCTCACATAATTCATTATTAAAGAATGTTGCGTCTTGTAGTCTATTAGAAACGTGCCGACGTTTCAGAGTTCCTTGCTGCCTCCCTGATGATGGAGGCAGAAAGGAACTCTGAAACATCGGCAAATTTTTATCACTGTACGCGATGAAACATCCCAAAAGACAGCCATATTCTCTATTGTTAAATTTGCTTATATATTTGTATAAGTTCCGGTCAGGAAAAGGTCACTGTCATCAATTTTACACACGTGATATTTCCACAAAGAAGACATCTATTCGCGTAGCAGTTGAGATTTTTTGTTCGCATTTCAATTCCTACACATTTAAAGGTTTGGACGATTCATAGCATAATTAATGCTCGCATAATAACCCTTCATTTATATAACCCTTGATAGCTGAAGCTCGTATAAATAATATTTAAGAATTCAGTCCGTACCGCGAAGAAAACACATCACTTCAACATTACTTAGATCAATTGGTTAACGATGATTAAGGAAATAATCGCTGTTTACAATGAGAATCATACGAAATCCATAAATACAAACTGGAAAGTTACTGATTGTTAAAGCTACAGAACAAGAAAGAGTTGATACTGGAAAGGATTCATGACATTTACAAATAATGCCAAAAATAATACATTCATTAAGACTGTGTACATGAAGTGTACAGATTTGTGATTTCAAATTATTAATACATAGTTATATTGACTATTCATTTATAAATAAAAATTATATTTAGATAATACGCATTTTAAGAAAAAAAAACAAAGTTATAAAACAACCGATAAATAATTAATGAGATGTTTCGCTCTTTAATCAATATCAAATTGTCGAGAGCAGAGTATAATTAGATGCTGTGGTCATATAAAATTCTGCCTCCCTTTCCTTAACAAAATTTATTAAAGCCGTTCATTATGCCAGAAAAGTTTTTCGATGTATAATCACAGCTTCCAAAAAGTTTTAATGAAATCGACCAGAAACGGGGACAAATTAAGAGTGTGTGGTTGCTACATAAATGCGCTTCACACATTAAAATTCAAGAAAAATTAATTAGCCTGAGCCGAGATTTTTCCTCACATCCGTTAAAAAGGTCGCAGCTCTCTTCACTAAAAGAAATTTCAGCAGAAGATTCTGAAATCCGCTAACTTTATTTATACGCCGGAATAAAATAATTTCTTACAGAGTTAGCAAATATTTTTGCTCATAATAATAACATCAACAACAGAAGTGTCTATCCATGTACTTAAAACTTCAAGATGATTAATATTTTAAAAGCCCATAATAAAAGGAATCACGCAGATTTGTTCATAAATCTCGCCGAAGATAAACCTAGAGCATTAAGTTGCATGGTTTGCTACTACCACCAAGATCTGCACCGGCGGCGGCTCCAGGCGGGCTCGCGCCCTGACCCTTCCGCGCACACCGCCGCGCCCTCCTACTCGTCTGTACAGACACACACTTTGATGACAGACGTCTGCAAGTATTTGCTCGTGTCCGACAAATCTAAATCCATTACACCACTGAAGATACTTATTCAAATAAAACACTTTCTGAAATTCATCCAACATTCTGATATATAAATATGACAGGAAAATACCACTCGGAAGACGAAGGCGCAGATAGGAGGATAATATTAAAACGGGTATTTGAGAATTACGTTGGAAGTCCGCGGACGGGATAAATTTAAATCAGAACAGAGACGAATGTCGGACCTCCGTAGAAGTTTATAAATCTCTTAATTAAACGACTGAATTTGCTTCATGAAGTAGAGCCTTAAGTATCATCTATATAATGATTCAAAAAGGTCAGAGGTGACACGTAACCTGGAATTACTTTTCAATCCTATTTTTAAAAGTATGTTTTCATAAATCGTAATAAATAAACAAGAGGCAGATACAAAGCAGGAGACAGAATTTCAAGTCAGTTTCTATTGTTTTATAGACTTGCCCACAAAAACGAATTACAGTTGCGCGATGTATTTATTTCAAAACAATGTTCTTCCTTCCTGCATCGCCTACCAATGCCAATTCGTACCACGGATCATTACTCCGTCAATGTAAAGTTAGAAACAAGTATTAAAGTTTCATAAACTCATAAGAATTAACGTTTACAAGACCCGTCTCCTTCCCTATCATAAATTGTCTCACAAGACGCCACATGATGAATTACTTTAAAGCGTACTGATCAAATATAATGAGATGATGAGCTAACATAATTGCTTAAATAATAACACTAAACACTAAAAGTGCACACTACACTGAGTTAAGTGTCTCAGATCATTTAACAAATGTAAATAAAATGTCAGAATAAGAAATAACACAGCGTATGATGCTCTTAATATGACCATTACATAAAAGTTCGAAAATGCGATGAATTTCAAGTGAGATCACATTAAAATAACTACAAATAATGAGCGAAAAATAGACAACCTTGAAGGCGAAATTATCCATTAAATCTGTCTACAGTGTAGGTATATAATGGTCGTCGTAAATCGAGGGGGATAGTTTTTGCTTAATGTGTATTGTCATTATACTAATAACTTCTTCCATATCAGTGGTCTGTAGAAAGCAAAGAAATTATATGTGTGTTTAGGTTATTTATAATCTGCCGAGAATTATTTCATTCGGGTCAATACTTAGCGACACAGCGACTTAGCGATTCATGGACTTAAGTAATGTAGGCCTTAAAATCAATGAAACTTAAATCACGGTAAGAAAAAAGTTAAAGTACTCACTCATATATCATACATAAATATTTATGAAAACGTATGAAAGGAGAAAAGTTAACTTGGACTGCCTAAGAAAATATCAGAACTTGCTAAATCAAACTAAAAATCAAAATGATTAAACAAGTTCTCCGGGGGGTTTACAGGACAGGTCGTGGTCCAAATCAGACGAACAGCTTTGATGACACAAATGCCAAGTTTTTACTTTTTTTTTCTCAAAACGAACAAAAATATAAAATAATTATTCTAATTCGATATGAAACTTAATTTGTCTGACAGAGGGTGAAAAATGGAGGCGGAAGTATCGTGGATAAACGTGGTGGTGAGAATATTAATATCTTAAATTACAAAAAGAGCAATTAACAACATAAACAACGATGAATTTAAAAACGATCACCCTGTATAATCAAATTTCGGTGTCCTGAAATTACTTTTACTACAGTAGACGAATAAAGAGAACAAACATAGAATTAATAGCGTTTTTGGTATTACTGGCAAACATCACTTCCAGAGAATTTCAAGGGATGTTACACAATTATTGTAAATATGCACTACAGTAATGGTGTAATCACCAGCGGTTGCACTTGAGATCAGGTAATGACGTAGATGGTGATTATGATGATTAGTATGTGAAGTTCTTCATTATCTTCAGGCACGCTTAATGATCTCTGACGTGAAGCTTCCGCTCATTAACTTCAGCAACTGTAGCCATATATATTTAAATGCTAAAACTTAACGAGAGTTTTGGTGACTCTGCTACTAAAAAAAGTAGCCAAGATACGGTGTCCTGGTTTCATATCTCTTGAAGGGCAGATTACAATTTGCATGATCCACAACCTGTGTGTGCTTTAAGTCATGTGGGATCAGCAATTATTCCCCGGTTATGATAACCAGGTGTAGTTATAATATTTTCTCCTTCTGTCCAGGCAAATTCCTCGACATTCCTTCAAGCAGACTGGTACGTCTACCTAAAAAAAGCTCGGCACTATATAACGTGGTGTGCCGCATAGTTCCGTGCATCACTTCCTTTTGTTAGCAAACTTCATAATGCTAACACGCATTCAAGTCACTACATATTTTTTCTATGCAATGCAAATGATAGAGAGAACCAGTCAGAAAACTGACTTTGAACTCATAATTACATAATATATTAGGCATTTCTTATGTTATTTAACAACGCTGTCCCAACTGAACACGTTATGAGATGGTAAAGTTGCGTCATATTGTGATATAATAAATATATATTATTTAAATCTTGTCCGTCTAATCACAATAAATTCTTATTAAATATTAAAATAATTAACATTTAAAATATTAAATGATGTTCTTTATCGAAATATTCGATGATGGTCTAATGTAAATCGAATATTTCGATAAAGAACATCATTTAATATTTTAAATGTTAATTATTTTAATATTTAATAAGAATTTATTGTGATTAGACGGACAAGATTTAAATAATATATATTTATTATATCACAATATGACGCAACTTTACCATCTCATAACGTGTTCAGTTGGGACAGCGTTGTTAAATAACATAAGAAATGCCTAATATATTATGTAATTATGAGTTCAAAGTCAGTTTTCTGACTGGTTCTCTCTATCATTTGCATTGCATAGAAAAAATATGTAGTGACTTGAATGCGTGTTAGCATTATGAAGTTTGCTAACAAAAGGAAGTGATGCACGGAACTATGCGGCACACTGTACGTGAGGAAAGAAGATGAAAAAGAGGATGGGGCAAAGTAGGACAAAGGAGAAGGAGTAAAGAGGGTAGCAAAGGTAAAACTGGGATGAAGATAAAGGAAGAGAAAGACAATACGAAAATAGTAAGAAGAGAGAAAGATGATAATGGAAAAGAATGTGAAAAAGTTGGAGAAGGACAAAGTTGGGAGGGGCGAGGAGGAGAATAAGAAAAAGAGTAGGAAGACAAGAGAAGAATGTACGAAAGCGAAATCTGTTTTTTAAGACGACGTCACACTTATCCATTTCGGAAGGTGACTCCGGGTTATGCGTGGGCTTGGTTATTCTGGTGACTACGAGACAGACAGACAGAACAGACTTCGTATTCCTAACGATTCTCTGCCACACACACAACTGTTATAACTTTCTCAGAAGCAGCACGCTTTGAATAATAACTTCCGTGCCCAACTTCCGGCAGATTTATGCGCCGAGAAGGTCAGTTTCGAGACGTCATTCACTAAATTTGCGAGACCACGAGCGTGGTTTAACGTAATAATTCTCATATTCTGTCACTTATTTTAAACTTGAAACAATTACTATAGTTTAGATTTATTAATTTATTGTAGCCAAGTCCAGAATAATCCAAAACACTTCTAGCTTAATCTTAAACGAAAAATTCGACACCTGCTACATTGATGAACCGGTTTTTACTGCGTGGATCTGTGGTTCTCAAGGCGGTGATATCGACGTTTCGGAGAAAGAAACTATCTCCATCTTCAGGGCTAAACCGCTCTGATAATATTTTTCGAAATCACTGTATCATAGTTAACCAGTAAAGACAACTCAGTCAGAAGATTGATTCGCTATGGACTTCACGAACGGGGTTTGATTCCAGCAACGACAAAAATTTGTAGCCACCACGCCCAAACCAAATCGATATTCCCCAAGGAAAATGTGGCCGATATGTGAAGCGGTATTCCCCCGCTCCCCTCGTATCTTTATAGCGTGGTACTTAAGACCTGGGATAACATTACTTCGTCTTTCTTTATTTCAGAACTTACCGTGAGATACTTTATACGATTCTACATCAGACGTAAATCTTATGCTGGATGAAGTGTTTCAAGTTTTCTCTTGGGAACAATAGAGCTGAAGAAGGGGCTACTTGACATGTGTTGATACACGAAACAAAGACAAATGAATGTGGTGTCCTATCGCCTGAGACCTTTTCCTTACACGATTCGAGTATGATGACATTATACTCGAACATTTTTTTCTCCAAGATCACGATGTCAAGGGTTCACTTTCACGTTAACAAATTAATACGTAATTATTTCAGTTCAAACCAAGAATATGACATATATAAAAATTCAAAGTATATGCATTTTCCACATGCATGATTTCTCAAACATTCATTGGCTTTAATTCCCTTCTTTGGGGGGGGGGGGGGGGGAGAGGATCACTGGATAACATAATTCTTTAAAAGAAAAGATTATTTTCCATTATCATCAAACGTTTAATCCGACTCACTTAAACCTTCAAGACATCTCATTAAAATTAAGTAAATTCGTTTACTTCAAAAATCTTGTGTGCTTACATTTTTATTGCCACACTCAAAATGCCTACGACTCAAAAACTTTTAAAATAAATCCCATATTTATTTCACAAAAATGTAAGCACACAAATTATCTTATCCTGACACAAATTTAAATATGAATATTATTCTTTTTGACACCTCTTTGGTAACTTTTTATTTAATTAGAAGACAATGGAAACTGACAATTCCTACCCCAAGCCCCCTCCCCCTCCATATGAGGCAATAGCAGTCAATGACAACAAATAAGGATTCTATTCTCGTAGCGACAATAATTTCTCCTCAAAGTCAGTGATAATTGCTTCTTATTTTTATTACTTTATATTTGGATTGAGAAATAATGTAGATGAGCTTTAAGGACTACAGATATCTCTACAGCAGTGGTATTCAACCTGGGGTACGCGTACCCCCGGGGGTACGCGAAGACATCTTAGGGGGTACGTGAAATTTAAAAAA
>NW_019059587.1:547312-565414 GCF_000696155.1 Zootermopsis nevadensis | reverse complement strand
TTATTTTTTAAATTATTTTTTATTATGTATAATGTAAAATCGTATTTACGATTAAAAGCGCCAAAATATAATATTTTATACTATATAATGTTTTAATATTATATAATTTTAACAACATCATTTAACTTCAACGTTTGTGTATGGACTGTGAAAAAATAAATATAGATTGAATCATGACTGCGTTTACTTAAATGTCGCGTACCATTTGCTTTTCGCGAGCCGCGTGGTGTATATCACTGGTTTACATGTTATGTCACGCCTTGATCGTGTGGTCTGTACTAAAGTGGCCATTATGACATAGAAATGACCTGCAGTATATCAGTAATATAAGCTGTCCGCTGTAATTAGTAGCAGTGTCAACAAATTCCACGTTAAGTTCAACAGAATTACATTCTGTTGCTATACGAACAAACATGTTATATATGAGCATAGCTGGCGCCACATACACGTCTAAAATAAAGACTTCAGGGGTATTCGTTGAAATTATTGGAATTTAACACGTATTTTAAACGTTTATTAATCCTTTGAAGCCTGACGATCATATAAACGATACTTTAAACTCAGTCCGCACTGCAGTAAACAAAAATCCGTCTCCATGACAACTATCAACTGGTTAACGGAGTTTAAGGAAATAATTGTTATTTATTCTTGGATTAGCGTTAAACCCACAAATGCATTCTGTGGAAAAAGTGAATAATTACTCAATACAAAATGTAAGTGGTACATACAGTTACCACTGTCCTCGGAAGTGTTAATTACGACTCGTGAAACGTTTTGGAAGGATGTTGAATGCCAAGATGTGTGTTAAACAATTAAAGTATATTGAAGGAAGATTAAGAGATAAACGCAAAATCTTATAAACAGGTAGTATCATTCTTAACATGTGGTTTGGAAACTGATAACAAAATACAAAAAACTGGAATCAGTAGAAATGCTTCCGAAATCCTTGTGAGTTACCAAAACACAGCAGAACTAATGGCCTGGACGTCTTGGTGACAGAAATGAGGTCGCGCGTCAAAGACAACCTGCAAGACCTAGAATGTGAAGGAGAGATCATAGCAAATGGGTTCATACCTTAATGCTGATTATAATCTCGATGCGTCTTTGTTTGCGATAATGAAAATAACATAATATAAAATAAATAACAAAATTAAGAACTCCGCAAACGTCAGGACACGCTTGTAATTAAAATGAATATAATTATATTTATTTATTATAATTTTCTAGTAATTTAATAATTTTTCAAGTTTGTCGTCAAAAATAACTTTACAATCACGTAAATATTATTTTATGTTGTGTTTAAAATGGCAGCATTTTAGATTGACATTGAATGTAGCCTGAGTTTCGTACCAATCTGAATTCTTAGGCCTAACTGTAGACTATACCATGACTATTAGTTATTGGTTACGTATCTTAAAGCTTTTCGCAGTACAAATAGTTCTAATTAACTTTTCCCTGTAGAAATATCCTGTATCCACAGCGGAATTATAGCTAAACGTTCCGACGTCAACATGAACCAACCCTCACGTTTCTCTGCGTTAGCGGAAATGCTTCAGTCGGCGGAAAGCGTTGTCACTTCTCTTGTTTATTGACAAAAACAAAGGCCACGTGGAACTGCACTTCAAAAGCTGATACTTTGGCCTCGTACATGGATTGTCATCTCAAAAGCTTTAAAATTTGCTGACGTAACAAAACAGCGAAATGTTATATGGAATGTCATAGAATTGATGCAGCAAAACCTCTCACCAAATAGTCTTCAGACAGCGCGTTCTGTAGTACACGGTAAAAACATTAACAACGCAAAACTTAAATATACAAATGTTTTAAAAAACAAAAGTGTAAACACGATTATTCTATAATCTTACGTCGCCGTCGTAATTTAGGCGTCACGACGTTAAGCGTCGGATTTCCAGCGTCGTATTGTATGGCTTAAGTTATGGTAATCTAAGTGAGGTTGCTTTTCACTGGGTTAAGTTATGGTTTTCTATCGTGTTTATTTATTATTACATTTGGTGGTAAATACAATTACCATTGGGTTTTAAAATGTTAAATATGTGATGAAACAATAATTATGAAGGCAGTACGTTCCTCTTTAACGTAAACATCTACTAAACTATACTGTGCTGCCATTTGGTCTTCAAAAGACTGCCATCTAGAAGGGAATAATTGTTTCCTCACGTTGTAGAATATGTTAAAAGTTTTAAAACAATTTACGTTTGTATCTCAAGTAATTGTGCTACGCGGGTGGATTTAATGGTTGTCTGGATGTGACACTTGATTAGGATTATATATACGATTCATAATTCAAACAGCAAGACGTTATGTCAGCTTACTGTAAATTTACATATGGTTGTTGTAGTGAAATGGTAGATGTCTTGAAAGCCATCCAAAGCACCATGTCATGTTTCAAACAGCACGATCCACAGAACAGCAGCTCTTAACTCCGAAGAGCCCAGCATTAACTATATGTACTACCTACTTCAACAATCAATAACTCTTCATTTTGTATTTATAGTGTTTCGTATGATTATCAATGTCAACAACGATCATTTCCTTAAACAGCGTTAACCAGTTGATCTTATCGTAATGGTGAAGTGTAGTGTTTTCTTTGCGGGTTTCTCTTTGGCGATAAGTGTGTGGACCATTGTCGGTATTATTATTTTACCAGGTTACAGGTGTTTAGCAACGTTTTATAAGAAATGCTTTATTTGTTCGTTGTAATTGTAAAAGAGCGATATAATCATCTTTCGTAATTACAATTCGTAACACATAATGCTATTATTCAACATGTGTTATGTTTTGGTTTGTTTTTACATACGTGCATTCACATAGGGCAAGGATTTGTATGTAGATACGAATTTATAACCATATATATTTTTGTGCTCGCCACGGTGGTCTAGCGGTCAGAACGCTGGCCTTGTAATCTTGGGGTCCCGGGTTCAATTCCCGGCGGTGACCGAATTTTTAACTTGTGTTGGGCAAGGCCGTGGTCTAGGCAACACGGGGTTTTCCTCCGTGGCGTCCCAACAATTACTCCATTCACACATAGAAGAAGGCAATGGCAAACCACTTTTGGATCATCTGCCAAGAACGTATATGAACAGGTCCCAGTCCGAGAAAAGGATGGAAGGATCCTGTTCATATGGACCTGTCGTCAGACAGAACACTAAATAAATAATAAGATGGGGTGGTCTAGCGGTTAGAACGCTGGGCTTGTAATCCTGGGGTCTCGGGTTCGATTCCTGGCGGTGCCCGAATTTATAACTTGTGTTGGGCAAGGCCGTGGTCTAGGCAACCCGGAGTTTTCCTCCGTGGCATCCCAACAATTACTCCATTCACACACAGAAGAAGGCAATGGCAAACCACTTCTGGATCATCTGCCAAGAACGTATATGAACAGGTCCCAGTCCGAGAAAGGACAGAAATATTGAAAGTATGATATTTATGAAAAATTCAAACAATATTTTGTACAGAAAACTTGAAGTGAACAGACCATTTAGGCGTAGATGGGAGGATAATATTAAAATTTATATTACAAGAATATGGTTGCTGTTTGTGGAGTGAATTAATTGTAACACGATAATAAATACAAGGGTCCAATAAAAAGGTTTTTTTTTTAATGTTTGTAGATGCGTAATCTTATACTTTTTAATTTTATTATTGAGAGCTACACTTGGGATAATATGAGCAGGTACACACTCTAGTCCGACAGGGTTTGCCATGTCGTAACGCCTCTGGAAGTGTAACGTACTCCAAAGAGTACATCTTTCCAATCTTGTCATATGATTTTATTCTCTTGTTTAATTCGTATTTATGGACGGCACATTTTAAATGCAAAATTGTTTAGAATTAATTTATATCACATAAAAATTATATATTAAAAGTTTTCTAATACTTCCGACGTTACAAAATATGCAGACAACAGTCTCATAGGATATATAAACATATCGTTATGTAACAAAAATGTGATAACGTCATAAATTAGGCTAATTCTCATTTTCTACATGAATAAAATACATAACTACATATATTACCTCTTCTCCTTTCGGGAGACGAGAATTCCTTTATAATTTGGAGTGCTAGACTTGTATTCTGCTGTAAATATAGGCAAATCAAACCATTTAATTGTTTGTATCCCCTGTGGATTAGCAAATACGGTCATCAGGCTGGAATCATAGTTGGATCTCGTATACTACTTAATATTTTACGCGGGTAATCCCAAGCAAATTTGAATGACGTTTGTTAACGATTTATTCGCTTACTGATTTAAAAATACATGACAGACTGGGAGCTATAACCTTTTTTTTCACACGGCACTGTCTGAAGGTAATTACGTAACAACCACGTGACTCTTCGTTCTGAAGCTAATATTATTGCAAATGGCTGACGCCTTCATGACGTCATCTACAGGGGAAATTAGTCTTTTGAGATCAACTTCTGTGTTTGCACGAGGAGATGTATTTCAACAAACATGTCTGCCTGTCTGTCAGAAATGACCTAGAAACCGACGCGCGTTAACAATCAAAACGTAGAATCGAAACACTTCACTTATATTTTCAGCTTTCGACAATGTAATAGTCTCTCAATTTAATAGTTTAATGAACTATTCTGTTAAACCTCTAAAATCTTAATATTTTTTTAATTATTTTTCTGTATCTCCCGCGCAACTAATGGAAAACGTCTGTTAACTTAAGCTGGCTTATGGTACTCGTAATGAAGAGAATAGTAAGGCAGTTTAACAGAGTACAGACTTCTACACATTTAATTACTTTGAAAACAGAAGACCAAGGGACGAAGAGAAAATTAAGAGGGTTGAAGGAACTCAAAGAACGGATATAAAAAGAAGTTATCAACAAAATACAAGTTAGAGAGTTAAATAAAGTTCTCGTGAAGACAAGGCAGGGTTATATGAAGGAAATAATTAAAATACAGATAACACAAAGATAAATCAACAGGACTAAGTCTGGTTAATACGATTTAACATTGTAATAGCAAGTCAATGCGAGGGGGAAAATTGAGAATTTTTTAAATAAAAAAAAAAACTGTTAGACAGAGAATTTAGCTCTGTTTCAAAACTTCTGACTGAAATGTAAATATATTTATGATGGATGAGTTTGAAGGAATGTGGGAAAATTGTGTTCATAATTTAAAGATGCACTTTTGTAGATATTGCGTTGCTGGTCGCTAACAAGTATCCGCGTATCATATTGCTATAAAATGACGGTAGTGGGTAGTTCTATGCGGGAACAAACTACTGCAATTCGACCCAGATGGATACTGTGAGCTGCGAGTACCCTCTAGAGATGTTGAACGGAATTAAGTCGTAAAATATGGATTTTACAATTTGCATAAAAGAAGAAAAATTGGTGCACCCGAAATAACAGTGAAGCTTCACGCCCGAACAAGTGACTAACAAGTTGGCTGTCTTCTGGGTTGTAGCATCCTGTGGTCTGAGAGAAGTTTATCGACATTTCAGAGGTCCTTGCTGCCTCTATCATCACGGTAATAAGTGCTAGATCATGAACAAATATAGTTTCATTTTTTCTGAGAACCAGATGAATTCCATAATACAGTGCTTCTCAGCTTTTTTACTCTGGCTATCCTTTATATGACAGAAAAATTTCTTCCCACTACCATCCAGCCCTTTGGCTAAAATCCAAAATAAGCCATGCGCAAGTCATCTCAGCTATCATTTTGGAGCACATGCTAAGCGAGAATGAAACCTTCGCGAGCCCTTGGGCGGTCGCGAACAACTGGTTAATAACCATAACGAGACACAACGCGAAGTGTGGAGTGGTAGAAATTGCTATCAAGCCATATGAAGTATTTATAAAGAACGACATAACATAAAAAAAAATAAAACACTGGCAGAGGGGAATTGGCCTATTTCCACTCGTCATGAGTACTGATTTATCGCCCGTGTTAAAAGGTCCAGTTCCGTTTCCGGAATGCGTAGGACACAGTCATTTGTCTGGCACAATGACTGCGGTTAACAGCGTGGTGTTTGCGTGATTCAATACGCCGCTGTGACGTGAACTTTAATCTGAAAGATTGAGTCACGTTCGCTATTAATCCTTGCTTACGACGGCAATGTCTCTAGGAACACAACAAAGACTTCGAATTCCTTCAGCCGAAATCACTCTGACTACTTTGGAGTGTGTTACAATTATATCTGAACGCCAACAATGGATTTAAGTCTAATTTTATATCCATACTTCTTGGATTATAACTCTATAACAATGGCATGGATTTTGTAGAAATGTTGAAGGTTGCGGACTGCATTCGACTTACGATGTGGACCGCTGGCGGGTTCTTGTAAACACGGTAATGAATCTTGCGGGGAATTTACTGACTACCTGAGCGAATATTAGCTTCTCAAAAAGTATTCTGCAGTAAGAAAATGTCTGTCTGCTAGGTTATATAGCCGTGTAGTCTGGTAGGAATTTATCACAGCGCTCACCGGCGTGAGAATTTCAAATCAGACTACGTATTAGTTAGCTGTTATTTCATTCAGCTATAACTTTGACGTATCTACAAGAACATTAATTCGTTTAAAATGTTAAGGTGTTGATGAGAATCAGCATTCAAGGAATGCTTCTAGAAGTGGTTTGTAACTTTATTCATTTAGAGCGTGACGTAACACACTTTAATCAAGCAAAGGGACTTTTTTAGTACCAGGGATGGAGTGTCCTGAAGCCTTCAAGAACACGTTCATCTGTTTCAACAGAAACTACAATAAAAGCTGTAACCTTAAACAAAATAGAAGAAATTTCTACTGGTCGTAACACGTAGTTCTCAAAAGCTATCTTTCGTCAACCCTTTAAAGCCTAAGCTCGTCTAAATAATATTTAAGAATTCATTCCGTACCGCGAAGAAAACACCACACTTCACCATTACAAAGATTAACTTGTTATCCCTTTAAAGCCGAAGTTCGTCGAAATATTTAAGAATTCAGACCGTACCGCGAAGAAAACACTACACTTCACCATTACAAAAGATCAACTGGTTAACGCTGTTTAAGGAAATAATCGCTATTTATTCCGAGAAGCATATAAAACCCATAAATACACTCCATGAAGAAAATACAGTTAGTGAGTGTTAACTCAGATTAGATCGAAGTTCTATGAAAACAAACATCCCTGTCTTTGCCGGTCGTCCAATCCCTACGCAGTCACAAAAGTGAGTCAAATCTCCCGGTTCGTCCATTCGTCTGCTGTGAATTATAAGGGGTTTCGGGTAGATTAGGGCAATACCCCGCGTGTCTAAAATGCCTTGGTATAGGAAGTGACTCGAAGTCACGATTCCTCGTGTGATTAATACGGCTTAATGAAAATTGGCGAAACAATGACACAGCTTCGGGCGAACTTCAGTTTTAATGGAATCCCGTGATAAGTATGCGGTCCGTTGGCTTCATTACGGGACAGCGTCCTTACAATGGGAGCGTCCCAATGTGCAGTCTTTCACGTCATTACGTATGTCACAGATTGTAGGTTAATTATAGTACAGGATCGATTACGGATTTGCGTAAATGGGACACGTAATAATGCTGATATTAATGTAAAATACATGAAAATTACTTTCATCAGCTAATTTTTTGTCCAATTACTAGCGAAACAGACCACTTTGCCTCAGTATTTCTGAACTGAGATAATAAAAATTAGCATAAACGTGATCATGACTTCCCATTGCAAAAAAAAATTGTATTAAAATACTTTTTTTAACAGCTAAATCAATACGTATATTGTAACCAAGACTACGTTACATTAATTTCAATGTTCACAACTTTCCAAATATTACATGATTAATAAAACAGACAGGTTTATTTTATCACACATGCGTGTTCATCCCACTTAGTAAATATTTAACCAACTGATGAATTTTCATGAAACTCGGTATCAACTTCCTGCCACTACAAGTCCCTATGAATTTTCACTTTGGCCATCCGATGTGATGTCAAAGCAACTTTGCTGACATTTAATGTGTAGAACTGAAATTTCAGATTGTAATAAACCTTAGAAAAAATCACAGATTTCCACCGATAGTGAACCACTGAAAGGAAAAACGAGTGGTTTAGTACGACGATCGCAAACATGTTTACAAAATTTTCATGAAACATTTGTTCTAAATTAACAGTTACAAACACGGAAACCAGGCGAATGCGATTATGTATGAACAAATTAAAGCAACGCGTATTAGTAAGTGACGCACATGAACTGATCATTCATTTATGGTTTCTGCCAGCCTCACTAATTGAGGATTTGATGTAAAAATAGAAGCCATACTTTTTTCCATATAACACAGGATTTACATCAGAACGCGGTTTATCGTGATTGGAATACCAAGCCGTCAACTTCCGCTTGTACTGGGGTAAGATAATTTAATTTCGCTTCTTAGCTTAATTACTTCGATTGCAGCTTCTCGATATATATCGATATATCGATTAACAATTGAAGGGCTGTAACGGTAAATTGGCCCAGTACGTTGATACACTGGTTTAAATATCGCAAAAGATTATGAATTATTTTAATGGAAAAGAGGGATTATAGATTAAGTTAATAATATCGACGTTTCGAAACTACAATAATCAGTAATTCTTCATTTTAGTTTCAATGTTACGTGCAACTATGGCTGTAAACAGCGATTATTTTCATGAACAGCGTTAACAAGTTGATCTTTGTAATGGTAAAGTGTTGTGTTTTCTTCGCGGTACGGACTGAGTTCTTAATATTATTCAGACGAACTATGATTCTCGGTATAAACAGCGATTATTTCCTTAAACAGCGTTAAGCAGTTGATCTTTGTAATGGTAAAGTGTTGTGTTTTCTTTGCGGTACGGACTGAAATTTTAAATATTACTTCGACACGCTTCGGCTTCAAGGAATTTAAGAAAGGAATTGGATAGTTTATTACAAGAATTGATTGTACAATGCGAAATTTAAAGTAGATGTAGCAATAGAAAATTTTGAGAAAGGAAAATCGATTTAATGTCATTAGATGGACTATAATAAGCTCTTAATTCAAAAAGGAAGCCCTTGGCACAAAATTGACAAAACTGAGATAAATTTAAACATGGCTCCTCTAATTTCAATTTGTAAGACTCTGAACGACACAAATTTAAAGATAACAAACCACGTGGCTTAACCCGGTTCGGTGAAATTACATTTTTTAATTAGTCACATATTTCAGCTTTGTTTGTTAGGCAAATGTTGCTCCCAAGTCTTCAAATACAAACGATGCAAGGAACATATAAGAAGTTAATTAAATATGGAGCGATTTCGTTCATACTGTGATTATTGCATTTCTTGAATATGCGTTTGGAACTTACAAAGATAGCGACTAATGACTGATCCCTAAATAACATAAATCTTTTCGAAAGTGCTCTAATTTTCGGAAATTAGAGTTTTGAATTCCTATTGAGGCATTGCCTTACTTGCTATGAAATAATCCAGTCTGTTGTCGAATTATTGGTAAATTGATTGCAACAAAAATATTTACGAAATTAACTATAAAACACTTGGCTACATGTCTGTACAATCCACGCGAGTGATATTTCGCCAAAATTTCGTTTTTTTTTATACGGAAACAATCAAACACTGTAAAGAGCATGATCAATGTATCGGACACATTTCCGGGTAAACACACCTTCAGAATCCTAAGTTGTGTGTACACTAAGCTGGTGAAATTCATTGTTATTGGACCACGTTACCCGGACTTGCATCAGCAAAGCAGCCCGGACAATTGTTAAGTGTACCCTAGCTACTGGGACAATCCATTGTATTAAATAATGAGGTCGTTCCTACACTACATCACACTATTTAGTTAGAACAGTTCCTGGTTCGTATTATTTATATACCAACAGAAAGACGTGGTACGGAAATTAATGCAAATTTTGTACATTTTATAGTTCTACTTCAGTGTGGTTTCGGTTTACTGTAGTCATCGTGTCCATTGTCTGAACAGAACAAAAATCCGGAAACTCGCTTTGAATGTCTCTGTTTCAGTCCGTTTAACTTGATAAAGAGGATTACATAGACGTTATTGGCTGATTTTAATATCGGAACGAAATTCAAACAATTTAAAAACCACTGGAGATGAAAATAAGTCCAACGATTCTCGTGTTATGAAAAGGCACGATACAAAATTTAATTTTTAATTATCTCGAATACCGCAAGACATATTAATTACTGGTAATAAACCATGTTTAATTTTCTGTACAACTTCTGTCCAAAACATGTTTCGTCCTGACAGGTATCTACATTCAGGATATCCACAGAAATTAATGATTTTAATCAATTAGAATTTATCTCCAATATCAAAAATTAAAATGTAATCAGTGTGACTGGAGAGAGAGACATTGAAGCTAACTTTATTCCAACTTCGTCCCATAAGTTTCTAACGCATACTTCTGTAAATTCATCTGAAACCGTAGTGGACAAGCAGATGCTGCGGCCTACTCTAGTCTGTCTTATGAGACAACATCTGATTCATCAATACCTTCATTAGCTCCTTCAAGATGTTTACACCTTCATGTCAGCCATAAATCTTACTGACTACATTATAAACACTTTGCTTTATCCCACCCATCAAGACACAGCCATACGTGAAAACATCATTCATTACTGACATATTTTCCTTGGGCCCGCCCATAATAGAACTTCTATTCAATCAGGCTGAAACAGAATAACTTCACGTTATTGAAACCCGTTTACCAGTTCTGGAGACCAAACATTTACGAACACTAACTAACTAACTCGATGGCTTACCGAGCCCGAAGGTTCATCACCGAATTAACCAAAGCTCTGTCCTGAGCCAACAAAATCCAGTCTCCTTCAACTCCTATCTCCCATAGATCCCGCCTGACATTATCCTCCCATCTACGTCTAGGTCTCCCCAGAGGTCTCTTCCCCTCAGGTTTTTCAAAAATACCCGGTGCACACCTCTTGTCCCATCCATGCGCGCTACATGCCCAGCCCATCTCATTCTTCTCGACTTAATCACCCTGACAATACGAGGTAAGGTACGAACACTTACGTCTGTTATTTAAAATTAAATATAAAAACCCTCTACCATTAGCGACTTTTCAGGTAACTTGTAGGAACATCGAACGAAGATTAAATAAATAAAATAGTTTACCTTCGTATAAATTCTACGACACTGGGTTACAGGATGTTGAAACAAGCGATTAACGTGACTGACCTTCTGAAATCGCGGCTCCAGCAGGCATAGATGACCGGGTTCATACTGGAATTGATCCATCCCAACCACGTCACTACTGCAGATACCAGCTCCTCATTCCAGATACAGCGCAGACAGAAGCCAGACAGCAGATTCACCACGAAGAACGGTAACCAACAAACAATGAACACACCCATCACGATCCCCAGAGTCTTAGCTGCTTTCTTCTCCTTTGCAAATTTCGCAAGTTTCCTACTCAAAGAGAAGTTCTTGGACATGTTTTTACTGTTCGTGTTCCCAGATATGATTCTATTTGACGAATGTCTTGTTAATCCGTTATTCTGGTGATGATGGTGGTGATAATGGTGACGGTGATGATGGGGTGGTGACAGAGTTTCGGTAGCGTCTATAATTTCACCTGAGATTTCATCAGGTGTCCCACTACTTCCGGTACTGTACATATGTCTGTCATCCATGACATTGCTACCGCTGTTCGATGATCCCGCATTGTTTCCGCCTCTGTGAATCCTGAGAGTTAGCTCATGTTCTCCAGACGCCATCATGACTTGCTTTGTGCCTAGTTTCAAGGATCTAGTCTGGATAACTGCAGCTCGATAGATCCTATAATACGTAAACACCATCACAAACAATGGAAGATAAAATGAGATAGTTGACGAAAACACCAGGTACCCGAGATGATCCGTGAAGGGGCATTTGAATTCGGGTACAGCCTCGGTGCGTACTGCGCGCCACCAGACGATAGCGGGGAACGAGATCGCACCAGAACAGACCCAGACGGCGGCAATGAGTACAGCCGTCCTCTTCACACTCATCTTGGAAGGGTAAGTAAATGGATCAGTAATTGCCCAATAGCGGTCAAGAGAAATCACACAAAGATTAAGAATAGAAGCTGTACTGAACAAGACATCCAGTGACCTCCATACGTCACACCAGTCCATACCAAAGAACCATCTGTTTTCTAGGACCTCATACACCGCACTGAATGGCATTACGACAAGACCAACCAAGCAATCGGCGACTGCCAGTGACGTGATGAAGTAGTTGGTGGCAGTATGCAGGTATCTCTCTCTGATGACGGCGAGAATTACGAGCATGTTACCGAAAACTGTAGCAACCGAGAATAGCAGGAGCAAGACTGCCAAGGGAGCGCGTTTTTGAAGTAGCTGCCACGCGACATCGCTCTCGTCTGACGCGTTGAAGTCAAGTGTGTAGTTGGTGTCGATGACAACGTTTCCGACAGCGACAACATCGGTGAAAGTTTCTTCCGATGTCGTCCAGTTCTGATGGTTGCCGACGGCATTACCCCAATCGATAGAGCCATCTCCTGGCGTTTGTTCATCGTCCCACCAGGCGTCTGTCAAACTCCCATTCATATTAGAATTAGTATCCGTACATTACACTGTATTAGTCCAATTCCAAGGTCATTTTGACCTGAGGTATGTTTAATTCACTGCTCCATAAATTTGTATATTCTTGGTCATAATTAATACTTAATGCTAAGTAACACAGCATAAAAGTCTCTTAAGTTGAATTATCTATTGATAAATCCATTTTAGTGTATTAATACAACTTCTATATACCAATGACACAAAAAATATTCCATCCTAAAAATCTCCATCGTTATACTGATTCCATGTCGTAATTTCATCTTCTTAAGTTCATCTCCTCTTTAATAAAATCATAGACGTGCTCCGTCCTAAACTGGGCCACTTCCTACATTCTTCTGTGAGATTAGATAACGATTCAGACAAACATTACGCATTTCTATGTACACAAAATGTTACAAATGGCATTAAAGGTTTCCACCAACACAGCTGTTCACATCTCAGTTCACTTTTCGAAATTCCACAGTAACAACCACTGTTCCCTCCAGCGGCTGAACGTTCACTACCCGAACATCGCGCGTGAATTGGGGGTCGTTAATGAAGAAATGAATTTTTCCACCACTCCGCACTTCAACTGGACCGACTCGGACATAACCAGAGCAACACTAACGGATACACACACACACACACACCCTTCGAAACAGTGTCAGTACATTAATAAGTGTTCCGAATATCAGAGGAAGTGACTTCGGAGAACAAACAAGTGGTATCAGTGACCTGAAGTAGCTGAAACGTAGTTAAGACTTGATATGTCGCGTCTTGAATGAGATGGTGTTGATCTTGTAGTCTGCGCCCGTGGTACGTGGTCTGAAGGTTAATATCTTGTAGTCTGCGCCCGTGGTACGTGGACTGAAGGTTAATATGTGTGTGTGTGTGTGTATTGTAAAGGAATACAACCATTCGTACCAATTTGTATGACAAAGATACTTTGAAACACGCAACGCCTTTAATGGTTTGGCACCAAGAAGACTTCACTAAGTCAAGGCTAAGTTATTCTGACAGCACGCAAGCTCATCCACCATACGGGACTCACGTTTCGCATCGAACTGCAAATAACTGAAGATATCGTGGTTTTATCTTATATACGTCTTATATCAGAGAAAGTTTAATCATATCAAAATAAATGGAACGAGTTTTTTTTTTGAAGATGTTTCATTCCTGGATTTAAAATTCCAAGAACTAGAAGATACTAAATAAGTTTATGTCAATTTCACACTCATTATAGTCCGTAGAAATTTTTATTGTTCTTTAAAAAAATAACGTTGGCACATACCGAAAAATAAAGTCACAGTTTTTGTAGCAAGCCGTGTAAAAGAAGTCAAAATCACATCACGAAAATCAAAGTTACGCTCACTATAATAAAATACACAACTGAATTTTGCATCATATTTAATTTTGGGGTAATTTGGGTCTAATACTTTCTGTGCAAAGTATTCGTAAATAAAACTTGTTTATAGATACTTAAATTAAGGTATTTTACGAGATCAAGTACAACCACTTTGTTCCTACATGTGCGAACGTCAAGCGGATTTACGCTGCCACGCTAAAAGCTGATGGTCGCTTAGCCTCCGGAACGTGCCAGAACAACCTTGCAGGCAGGCCGGACGCCTACTGACTGAGCGAACCCCTTTCAGTAGCGACGCGCCGCCGCTGTAACCCCACCCCCCAACCACCCCCGCATGACACAAAACAGCGTGAGGATCTTGATTACGTTTCAAAACAGTAAATTATAGCCCCGACTCCGAACAAAAGCCGGAAACAGGACTCCGGTGAAAAACACATGTATTTACCAAATATCCTTTGTTTCCTGTCCATCCCATTGTAGGAACAACGTGTCTAATTTTACCCATTATCTGAGGTACACTTGATACAGACGACGTTTCGGGAGTTGGTTTTACTTCCGTCTTCAGATAAATTGCTTTATATTTATTATCAGCGACAACAGTCAGGATCGAACCCTTGCCCTTTCAAATACTAGGCCAACCCCGGGGGTCTAGTGACGTTAACGCACTAGCCTATTATTCGAAAGGTCCAGGGTTCGGTCCCAGCCGTTGTCAGTTATAGATTATCGTCAGTATAATGATAACCAATCACCTTTATTTAAATACAGACAAAAATGAAAATACATTCAGCCTTTAAGATGAATACAGTTGTCTTCGAAACGTTTGGATCAATCAACGATCCTAACAATCCACATACGAAATACAACATACATGTGGATAGACTCAATTAACGCTGGTATTTGATGGGCATATCCGCCCACACACTCCTTACTTATCAATTAATACAGCTGGTAAACGCGGACACAATCAAACCTCTGAAATTCCTGTTCAATTTATTGAATAACTACAATACCTCCGATCTGTCTGCAAATCTGTCGTGTGTGTCTGAATGCATCTGCGCCTACGATTGGAACGTCTTCTGAGATTTCCGTTTCCAGTTGGCATAAAAGACGTTTCCACTCAGACCGGCTTAATCCTTTCAGGCCCAATGGTATCTATATGTACCACCTCCAACAATTAATAAGTCTTCATTTTGTATTTATTGTTTTTTACGATTCTCAGTTGCCAATAGCGATTATTTCCTTAAACAGCGTTAACCAGTTGATCTTTGTAATGGTGAAGTGAGGTGTTTTCTTCGCGGTACGGACTGAGTTCTTAATATTATTCAGACGAACTATGATTCTCGGTATAAACATCGATTATTTCCTTAAACAGCGTTAACCAGTCGATCTTTGTAATGGCGAAGTAAGGTGTTTTCTTCGCGGTACGGACTGAGTTCTTAATATTATTCAGACGAACTATGATTCTCGGTATAAACATCGATTATTTCCTTAAACAGCGTTGACCAGTTGATCTTTTGTAATGGCGAAGTGTTGTGTTTTCTTCGCGGTACGGACTGAATTCTTGAGTTTCGGGTTTTAAAGGCGTCAACGGAATACAACTTTTATAACAATAATAATGGCCATATTTTGTTTTACGCGTTAAAATTCGGATGTAGAAAGTGAAAAATGCAGGCAACAAAGCACGAACCAACGATCCAGAGGATCTTTATACAACCTTCTTTTAGCCATCAAACCCGCTGACAGAAACAGCTGACAGCAGAACTGAGCACGAATTAGGCAGATCGCAGGAACGAGATGACAGCTGGAAATGACATTCGAATACTGTTCGTACAAAGCAACGTTAAGGAGCGAAAACAGAGAACAGGAAGACAAAAGAGATGTAAGAGAAACATTGAAATAAAAGATAAAAATGACAGAAAATATCAAAATCGCTCAGAACTGGTGAGGTGCTCTTTAGGAGTTCTGAGGAAAACAATGGCAGTGTCTGCCTGTACCAATAAATGTTCCATTTCTGAAAACACAGATCAATTTCGATTAAATACGGAATTAGTGTCTATATACCTTTGATCATTACCGGTCAACTTTATATAAAGCTCAGCTGGAAATACAGTCACTTTTTTTCAAGGAAACCTATCACAAAACAGTATTAATACATGATATAAGACATGGGTTTTACATAAGGTTTTCGTTTTAAAAAATTAATAGGCCTATAACGAATATTTAACGTAAATAAACAATAAATAGTTTCTCACCACGTGAATTATTACGCCTTGTAATATCGCATTTGTAATTCCAATAACGTGTCTAATTTTAATCTTTTCGTCAAGCCTTGTCTATTTCATCTATGGTTTGGGTGTAAAGGAACAATACCCAGATATGCAGATCAAAAACGATCTATGTCCAGCGCAGAACTGTTCAATGCATAGAGAGATCATTGTGTGTCTCCACGGTGTCACAATAGAACACCGGTCAAAGGAGCTATATATTCAAAACATCGTCATAATAAATAGGAAATTTTTAATAAAGGTGAGTTTACTAAAAACTCTTGGAGAGGGGGGGGGTTACTGGTAGTATGAAGTAAATTAACATTAAGCAAAATGAAGTACGCACAATTATAAATAATGAATTAAAAAAAAAAAAAATTCTCTGTCCCAGTGCAGTTAATTTCGTGGATGAAGGGTCACGATCAGTGCACAACCCAAGTCACCGGTTGATTTGCGACGGTCGCTGTGGGGTGGGGGGCTGGGGGTGTGAAGTCCAACACGCCTATTAATCATCGCGTCATAAAGCGGGTTAGCTCAGCCTTCCGCAACAGAGCACTGCTCAGGATAAAAAAAAACAGCCTATACTAGGGCGTCAGATTTTCAAAACACAGTCTCAAACATCTATGGTCAATTACATAAGCATGAACTGTTTTTAACTTAATTAATATCGGTAATGTTTACGGTTCAACTGACCTTATCAAATCAATAAATCGTCTATCATTTACTGAAATTACATTATCACTAAGTCCTGATAACAGAAGATCTTCCACATTTTCAAAATTACATTATCACTAAGTCCTGATAACAGAAGATCTTCCACATTTTCAAAATTACATTATCACTAAGTCCTGATAACAGAAGATCTTCCACATTTTCAAAATTACATTATCACTAAGTCCTGATAACAGAAGATCTTCCACATTTTCAAAATTACATTATCACTAAGTCCTGATAACAGAAGATCTTCCACATTTTCAAAATTACATTATCACTAAGTCCTGATAACAGAAGATCTTCCACATTTTCAAAATTACATTATCACTAAGTCCTGATAACAGAAGATCTTCCACATTTTCAAAATTTGAGGATGTCTTCTGCGATGCTACGCCGTGTTCTCGTAATGGAGGAAGCAAGGACCTCCGAAACGTCGGTAAACTTCCACCAGACTACACGGCGCAACAACCCAAAAGACTTCACACTTAGATCACTTATATAACATCATTTTCTGAAAGAAAACATGTTTAAAAGTTACTTTTCGGCTCAAAAAGCTCGGAGAGGACAGAACTTGAAACGTAACCAGATTCATAACAGTTTTCTGCAAGGCCTACAAACGTAATAAAATAATTATATAATGGGGCGCATTAATATTTATGTCACTCAAAGAATTGACAGATTATGAACGAGAAAACATTTGACAAAGAAACTGACAAGGAAACATTGAGAAAAAAAACATCACGAAGCTAAGAAAGACCTTAGCAAAAACACAATAAATTGCACTGATGTATATGCCATATACATTGTAACTAACTTACAAATAACAACAGCGTTATGGTAAATGATGATAAGATTACAATAAACATTGGCTGCATATTCTAAAACTAGTAATAAATCGAGTTTCTATTCAAAAGATGTCTGGAATGCGTTCCGGCACACATGCAATTACATCCACAATGTGAAGTTCTGTGCGCCACCTGTGAGAGAGAGAGAGAGAGAGAGAGAGAGAGAGAGAGAGAGAGAGAGAGAGAGAGAGAGAGAGAGAGAGAGAGAGAGAGAGAGAGAGAGAGAGAGAGAGAGAGAGAGAGAGAGAGAGAGAGAGAGAGAGGAAATTGGGGGGGGAGAAGTGAGAGACACTTCGATATCTGGGGGGGAGAAAGAGCATCTTATAGCTAGAAGGTCCCCAGGCAATGCCCGC
>NW_019059587.1:505373-532700 GCF_000696155.1 Zootermopsis nevadensis | reverse complement strand
AGGTCACAAGAATTGTTCTTTTGATGAATTAATTAGGTTACAATTCTTTGATTCTTGGTAAGATGGACCTACATCAATATGGATTACGTTCGTGTTAAGCCCTTCTCATTGCGCACCAAAGAATTATTGACAATTTCAATTGAAAGGTAAATGTCAATAATCAGCTTACAGTTTATAATTAAGATTTTTCACAGGACCCCTTTGAGGAGGCCTGTACCTCTGTGGGAAAGATCAATATTAAAACAAAGGCACACATCTACACCTCGAACAAGATTAGAACCCATAATCCTTCTGTTTAAACGGCCTTAGGCCACTTCTTCAATTTCAAACTGGCAATTTATATATCATATGTGCATTCAGAAATTTGTCAACAATAACAGTACAACTATTATAAAATGTCTTGTGCTATTTCATGCATCTGGCAAAAGTAATCCTTGTATGGCATTAATTTATCTTTTTCCCCATTATTATTTTACAAATGTTAATATGGACCGGAGACCCATAGAAGATCTGAAGTGACACATCTGGACAAAGCTGAAATATTTTAAGAAAACAATCTTTTAAATCTTTAAAACTACATACATCTTTATTTATTTATTTACTTACATGTATACAGGCATTAACTCACATTTTAAAACACAGCTTCTCCTACTGAAGCCGAATAATATTCTTCATGTTTCATCTGTGAAAACCTCAAATCTTACAGATGAAACATATTTAATCAAAGACAAAACATCAGAATTATATATTCCGACTGTTAACACTACCAACAGTAAACTCAACATTAATTCAAATATTACTGGTTTTTTTTAAAAAAAAGAAAATATCTCATCACTGAGTAATTTAATAATTAGACATCATGTCCCAGACACATCAATCTGTTGGAGGGACTGGTACAGGAGGTACGTCGTCATCAAAGCTTACATCTGGAAATGGCACCTGCCCAAACCCATCATCTGTGTGAAAAAAAATGTATATTTTTTATAGTCCCTCATCCAACAGGACAATTGATAAGACGAGGAAGAATAATTCGGATAAGAAGCTACTGAAACAATACCGGTGTAATTAAAATATCAAACACAACAAAAATTCTCAGCTATTATAAAAACACATAAATAACAGTGGCGACGCTTTCTTAGGCCTGTAAAAAAATCAATGGAATGTAAATTAATTCCATTCTTCTCAAAATTCAAATGAAAAATTACCTAGTTCTTCAATGACTGGAAGAAATGGACCAATTTCAAAATCAGATTCCAGTGGATCTGTGTGCATGTCCCAGAAACGTACCACTCTCTGTATATCTTCCTCGCTCGGACGAAGGCTGTTGGGTATAATATCTTCATAGTTGTCTACAGGGAAAGATGGAAAACAAATAACAGGGACGCAGTTAATATTAAAAAAAATATATTAGAAATATGTGAAATGTAACTGTGGACACAAGATATATCAGTGTTGACATTATTTATATATCTCTCCTTATTATACAGACCTACAGGTTCATAAACCTCAACATCGTCAGGCTGCATCCAAGACAAATCTTTAGCATCTCCATTCATAAGATCTTCAAACAAACTTATTTCAGACAAAAGTAAATTTTTGCTTCCACTCTTTAATACAGTTGATTCTGATGAATTCTGAAATGATTGTTTCGATACAGATGATACTGTTTTTACGTCTGACAATGGTGTTCGCACAGTTGACTTCAAACTTGGTGTTTCCTTATTTGGTGCTACTGGTTTCTTATTTGACAGTGGAGTTTTATACAATGGCTGTGGAAAATAATTTTCTTGATCATAGTTGGCAGACAATAATTTCCTTGATTCCTGTGAGTCTGGAAATGACTTCATCTTATTTCCAACATCACCAAGAGCCTTCTTACTAGAAGGATGACCACTCACACTAGAAGCTTTGAGTCTCACATTATCTTCTCCTATAAAAAAAAAGTTTTCTCCTTACACATGGATGAAAAATAATTGAAGACAAATAAAATCTACATGATCAACACAACTTGTAATTCAATGGCTGGACAAAATCATAATTTAGCCTTCACATTATAGCCACCAAACTTGCAGTCAGATTAAATTAGTACTCTACTACATCACTAGTACCTAATGGACTACACAAGCATCTACAACTAGTTATTTTACAAGCTGAGCTGAAACAGACAAACAATTTCTAACCATACATGTAAGCACATGTCCACAAATGGAATAAAGTAACACATAACAATAAAGTTTAAAGAGCAAAGTATGCATAAGTGAAATACAAGAATTAAGCGAGCGGAGAAACAGAGCACCATTGTTTTGGACATGGGAAGAAAAAGGAAACTAGAAACAGTAAATAAACTTTGTGAACTATCTGTGTGAATTCTTCCTTCCTCCATAATGAAACCTCAAATTAGTCAGTACACATATCATGAAAGCATGATTCAATACAGCTGTAGTTACCTCATTTATCTATGACATTCATCTGCATTATGGGTTGGTTATTGGTGTAAATCCAGCGCAAAAAATTTAGACTGATTACCTGTTATTCTACATGATTATAATTTCTCAGGACCTTCATCCCAAGGGACTCTAAACGTTGTAGACAGTGAACAATAATCAAGAAATATATTACGAACATTTATATCGTTAATATAATTTGTAAAATATTCAAATATTAACCTAGTTACCTTTCACAGTCTGAAATGTGTTAGAAGGCAATGGCCTGACAGTTGGTTGCAGAGATGTAAGTCGTGATCCAAATATATCAAAAATCGATTCCTGCATTTTTAAATTCTTTGTAGATGGCAATATTAATATCAGTATAAATCTTGACGTTGTTACTGGATACTCCTATACTGCATTACGGATGGCAATATCAATTTTACACTACTCTTCCTGACAACGAACACAACTCTGTTTCTGATACAGATTGCACACGTTTCCACAATGCAGCCAATAGGATTGCGAATTTCAGATTCAAATCACAGCTTTCGATTGGACGAAAACAGCCACCAGATGACATTATAAGCAATATGGCTACTACAAAGGAAAGTAATTTAAGTGCTCTGTATGTTGAATTAAATCGTTTCGCACAAAACGGAGAATATGAAAGGGCGCTAAAGACAGCTAATAAAAGTAATGTTAATTCCACAATTTTTAAGTAGTCTTTATGCAGATAACGTTTAAAAATATCAATGTGAAGTGCATACCATATGTCAGATTGAACCATGCATGCTGATATGACTGTGTTGTGTATAGTAAGACCATTCAAAGTAATAAGATTTTCTTTTGCAGTTCTTCAGCAATTTCCTGGTGAGGAAAAGGCATTCCACTGTAAGGTTGTATGCTTCATACAGCTGTCAAGATTCCAAGATGGGTTGAAAGCTATTTTAAACCAACCAAAATTTTCCCAGTAAGAGATTTGATCATAATTGTGGTTACGTGAAACACGTATTAATAGAACCAATAATATAATGTCCACATGAAGTTTTGAGAAAATTTAAGAAGTGGACGTAGTCTCCTTTTCTACTTTCTGTTCCCCCTCCCTTGGATCTTTAGTATCCCTTTCCTCGGCACTGAATTAGACTGCCTTTTTGTTACAAATACTGCATTATAGTTTAACATGAACTACAAAACAACTTAATCTGACACCAAAACTGTTTGTTTCAATGAACATTGCAGTTCAAAATTAACTCATCAAATCATGGTGAAAAGTACCTTTTTGTGATCATCGTTTCTTGGGTTTGCTAATGATATGATTTCAACTGCATACGTTGAATGAATTCTAAAGATTGGTGAACAGGAAGGCTTTGGAAGGAATATCCTGTCATCACTTGGTGGTACTGAGGACAACTATTAAAAGAACTGTCATAGGCTATTTACACAATTTTTATCTCTGCCACTGCTTACTGAAAGTAATTTTTTGTTCTCATCATATGTCAGTGTGACGCCTATTTGACTGTTAAGTTTAATGGTTTTTCATAATTATAATTTACTGTTTTACAGGGAGTTGGTATTTGAAAAGGCATACTGTCAATACAGACTAAATCAGCCACATGATGCACTTAAGACTCTGAATGCTGCTACATCTTTGTCATCGCAGTTGAAGGAACTAAAAGCTCAAATTTTGTACCGGCTTGAAAGGTACTTCTTTGCTGTCACTGTAGCAACAATTACTGCTATTGTTATGAGTTGCTCTGTAGAAATCTGCAGACATCTAAACCTAATTAATGTTTCAGATACGAAGAATGTTCCGACACATACCGGGATATAATTAAGAACACCACTGATGATTATGAAGATGAAAGAGAAACTAATCTGGCCGCAGTGATGGCAAATTTATGTATGGAAGGATCGGTGCGTATATGTGATAGTGTATAATGTGTCATTCTATTTAATTTCCAAAATTCCAATCATAAAATTTTGCTTCGTACATCCAGGGCTGTACAAGTCTATCTTACATGCATCCCCTTTCAGTATATGTTATATAAATATTTTCATTCTCACTTCTGGCTTTTGTTATCTTGCCTATGATGGATGATTGTATTTTCAGAGCCCTAACTACGATATTACGCAATATTTTGGTGTTCTTAATTTCAGAGACATTGTTCCAGTTGTTTCAGGTTATAGTTATCTCCTAATAGAATAACAGTAGGTCTTGTGCTAGAAAACAAATTTTGTAAGCAGCATATTGTTAAGCTCAAAACTAACTTTCTACAAAGTTCATAAAACTTGTTATGTAATGCCTTTTTAAATTCTTATGACGTAGAATCGAGACGTTCAGTTACGGGAACACTCGTATGAGTTGTCGTACAACAGCGCATGTCAACTGGTGGGACGCCAGCAATACGCAGACGCAGAGAAGAAGTTAAAAGTCAGTGAGAAACTCTGCAGAGAATCTTTAGAAGACGACGGCACAGGAGAAGAAGAGATTGAGGGTGAACTGGGCATTATCAAGTACGTAATCAGGCTCTGTACATAATGCATCCCTTAAGATTTATATAATTATAAATATGTTTTGTTTCTACAGGGTACAGCTGGCTTACTGTCTTCAGATGCTAGGTCGAGAAAAGGAAGCGCAGTCGATCTACACGGCAGCTCTGAAGCAGAAGCCCGATGACATAGGCCTTGTGGCGATTGCAAGTAATAATATGGTCGTTATTAACAAGGATCAGAACGTATTTGATTCTAAGAAGAAGATGAAAAATGCCACCCTGGACGGATTGGAACACAAGCTGACATCGCGGCAGCGCAAGAACATCGCCTTAAATCACTGTTTGCTTGCCCTCTATACAAATCAGGGAGAACTGTGTCAGCAGTCGTGTGAGAAACTGGTGGCATCGTACCCTGATATGAGGGCAGAAGTGGCCCTCATCAGGGCCACGCAGTTTGCCAAGGACGGTAAAACTAAAGAGGCTGCTGCTATTTTGGATAAAGAGGCAAAGCAAGATCAGGAGAAGAAATTAGAACTGAAACTTGCAGCCGTGCAACTTCTCTTAGCGGAGGTGAGCGACTTCGGTTTGTCCACGGAAATTTATCACGTTTGAACTTTGGTTCAGACAACAAATAAAGGAACTTATAATACACGAAGACCTGCAGGCATTTTGATGCTCATAAGTGACTGAGAGGGAATTGGATACCTTTATCCTGTTATTTTATAATATTTTTGGCAGTTTCATGGAGATAAATCTGTATTTTTCTCACGTTAACGAATTTCCAGCTGTATATACTTTCTTTTTCAGGGTGACAGAAAAGAGGCTTGTCAAATTTTACAAAATTTAGGCGAAGCCACATTCAAACCAGGCATTGTTAGTGCATTAGTTACACTTTACCTAGCGGAAGGAAGTCGTGACGGTGCTTCCAAAGTTCTAAAAGATGCCGTCGACTGGTATCGTAAGAACAAGGTACGATTACAGTTGCTTAATTGTAACTGATTCACTAGACTCAAATATTTCCCTGGAGACTATACTGAAGTTTCTTATTGAATTTCTGAACTTCTCCGGGTCAATGCTCGGACGTTATACTACTAATAAAATATGTTGCGACTGCTGTATAACCTATGCACTTGATGAAGTGTCATTAATCCTTTAGAACCCAGTGAAAAATACATGTACCACGTGCTTTAACAGTTGGTAACTCTGAATTATGCCCACGCAGTTTATTCATGTGTTTCGTATGATTCTTACAGTAAACGAGGATTATTTTCTTACACAGCGTTAACCAACTGATCTTTGTAATGGACGATCGTTTTCTACGAGGGTAAAGTAAACAACAACGAAAAACAGCTGTGAACGAATATCACAAGTTGAAGTACTGTATCGACATTTTACCACAGAAAGTTTCTGTGAATATTCGCTGCTGGTGGTGTTTGCAGGTTAGCACCGGAGATCTGGGCACACTCTGGCGCCAGGCTGCGGACTTCCACCTGCGTGGGGGCGAGCCGGACGTGGCCGCTAAGAGTCTGGAGGAGCTATTGAGAATCAACCCAAGTGACAAAAAGACGCTGGCCCAGTTGGTTGTGGCATATTCACAGGTCAGGACACAGACTGTATAACAGGATATGATTTATGAGTCGGTGATTATATGCTCACGTTTTATGGTTTACTGACCCTGTTCGCAATAATGATATTACATGGTAGTGTATCCTATTTTAGAGCTTTTAGAAATACTTCTAAAGATATGAAAATGTTTAAAAAAAATGTACTACAGATATTTTAATTATTGCTATGATTTGGGAGCGATTGGAAAGGTACAGAAAGAATAATGCAGGGTAAGGGGATAATTAAAATTTGTCATTCATACTGTGAATGTATGGAATATTACACAAACTTTGAATTACTGCATATAGTTTTCTCCATAATATTTCTCTCTCTTCATTTTCCGGTACCCTTTACGGGTCCCCAACTTTTCAGTTGGCTCGATCTATGGACATTTGGTAGGACTCCTCGGATGAGGGATCGGCCCGTCGCGAGGACCTCTACCTGTACACAGGACAACACAACACAGAAAAACATCCATGGCTCGAATGGGATTCGAACCCACGGTCCCTGCAACCAAGCGGCACAGGACCCACGCCTCAGACCGCACGGCCACTGCGGACCCCCCATAATATTTCTATGTTTAAAAAAATATATTCTTGACATGATGGCTGTATACTGAAAGTGATGAAGGTGTTCTTTTTTTTTCCCCATGTTGCAGTTTGATCCCAGTAAAGCTCAAACCCTTAGCAAACAGCTGCCGCAGTTAGACTTCACCCAGAGCACAGATGTGGATGCTTTAGAAACATCCAACTGGATGATGGGAACGAAGGTTATCAAGAGGACTGTGGCAAAAGTTGAGCCTTCCCCTGGCTCAAAGCCAGGGTGAGCTGTTAACCGTTTTATTTATAGCAGGATAAGACGGCAAGAATGCACGTGCGACTCTCAGGTTCATTCTAATACAGACCTTGGTTTATATCAGGATGGATTTGTTTTGAATATTAAATATGGGAGAAGGGTTCATGATCTCGGTGGTTCACTCAAGCATTCCTGACAGTGAAAAATAATTATGCTGGTACTTATTTTTTCATGTGTAGTCGAGACAAATCTCACTTGTTCTAGAACATACATTTAACAAACACTGCATGCAAAATATATTTTTAAAAATGAAAATTAAATTTACAAATTCCATATTAAATTCTTAATTCTAAACTTTAGCTAATTTTTTCAAGTATTATGCTCTTGCAGCACGCCAGGAAATGAACTAATTCAGAAGAAAGCAAAACGTAAGCGAAAGGGCAAGCTACCTAAGAACTACGATTCAAATGTAACACCTGATCCAGAACGCTGGTTACCAAAGCATGAGCGGACAGGCTACCGTAAGAAGAAGGACCGGCGCAATAAGGACATCGGAAAGGGAACGCAGGGCGCAGCTACCGGCGCTAGCGACCAGTAGTAAGTGATAAAAACATGATAATCAAATAATACGAATTTCAAAACTCACTTGCTCACTTCCGCTCGGAATTCACGCCAAAATATAACCAGCGATGAACTATACAGTGTAGGCATTCTTTCACCTCTCAGAATATAAAGCTGACTTTCTTGCAGAAGATTTGACCTGAATGCGTTTAAATTTTCAGCGACATGACGAAGATGCAAAGTCAACAGTCGAAAGCCTCTCCGAACCCTAACAGTCCGATCCAACCAGAAAGTACCGGGCCGAGACAGCAACAACGTAAAGTTCAGCAGAAGAAGAAAAAAAAGGGAGGAAAATGGTAGACACGAGATAAGAGACGGACGCCATCAGACCTGCAGAATGCGACTAAAGCTGTTTCATGGGCTCATGGCTCAGTAAAATGTTGAAATGTCCTATAATTATCATTTTGTTTTACTTTCAGTGGCTTTTTATTTTTATATAAAAAGGGATGATTTTATTTTAGATTAGTCATGGTCCATCTACTGGTAAAATAAAATATTATAACTTGGTGAAATTCAGAGGTGTTTGAATAAAGCTGGTCTCGTGACTGAACATCATTCGTGCACAAAAATATTTTAAAAAAATTGTGTGCATCAGAATTTATTGCGGCTCCTGGCCGAAAGTTTCCAGCGAGACTGTGTTAATATTAAAATTCTTCGTTGACGAGGCAATTTGCCTGATCCGGCTCTAAAGACAGTGCTTAAAATTGTAAAATTATAACTATATAACAGTTTTGTCCGTCATATCCCTGAAATAAGCCACTGATTGGTAGGATATTAATTTCAAGGCGTGTTAAAATAAAATTCAAACAAGAAATTGACACATTCCATTACAATTTATTTTTTTATTTTCAGTCAATGGTTAGGCCTGACTAATCGATGAACATGGCACTCCTCAAAATCCCAAAACCATTCGCTCAATGCACATTATATTTACCTGTCTACTATACCTTTTATCTCCTTGCAAGATGCATCTACGAGGCGCGTCCTCAAAGTAAGTTTCCCACTCGTCCCACAGCTAGCAAACCTTATATTACGCGAAGCGACTGTGCGTACGTGATAGAGCAATGACGTAGCATGGCGCATGCACTAACGGCACCTCCCGCGTTCTCACAGTAGCATCGTTGCAGCTGTTGAAGATGGAGGTTCTTATCCCAGCTCCCGCCGACTGTGAAGTGCGGTCAGTGATAACGCTAGGCTGCACACGGCTCGACGGACAGCAATTCTCCTGCAGGAGTTCAGCTGGGAGGTGTTTAATCATTCACCCTGCAGCCCGGCCTCGCTCCCAGTGATTTCCATCTTTTCCTACACCTCAAGAAATTCCTGTCCGGTCAGCGTCAGCGTTTTGAGAATGACAGAGAGGCGGAGATGGTTGTCACACAGTGGTTCCAATCCCAGGCGGCAGACTTCTACGACACAGGTATTCAAAAGTTGGTCCCACGGTATGACCAATGTCTCAATTCCGGTGGCGAATATGTTGAAAAATAGCTGGACACTTGCTGTATCTGTTGCAATAAATATTTCCATGAAATTGTGTTTTGTTTCTGTAAACGGCCCCAGGGAAACTTACTTTTGGGACGCGCCTCGTATTACGAGCATCTTGTACCAGAACCTCGACCCAGCACTTTAGCTTCGAACCTCACACCCCATTACATCACCGACATACAGAGACACATTTCAAAATTACAACATGGGAAAATTAATTCAGATTCATTAAAATGTTAATGATTTAGTACTAACCAATCAGTACTAAATAATTATACCCTAAAATAAAGCGTTCAAACTTTCTTTACAGTCAACATATTCTAAAACTCAAAACGGTTTCAACCTCAAATTCTAAAGCGCACAAATTAAATTAAAAATTAGCACAATTCTTTCCAAACCATGTACGTCACCTGATGGTGGATTTTATGCAAAAATGAGATGCTGGGGCACAGATTATTTCCTTCCTTTCATTATCTTTCTTTAGCTCATAATCAGGTCTGGGCTGATAAGCTTTATCATATCTATAAAATTTATGAAACATGAATAATTACGATGACAGTCATTTAGGAAGAGGCAGATTCCAGGAAGTTCCTGTGGAAGATTTTCTTTTTAGGCGCGTCCTATTCCAGTCTAGTCACAGTTTGCCTCAAAAGGAAGCATAATTTAATTCCCTCGAAACTGCTCACTTGTGATGTATAGTAGAACAATAAGTGGTACTTCCTTATTAACAGGCGACTCAAACACGGAACGAGCTGCACGCTTTGGGCGTTACAATAATTAATCTTTTGTTCTGGAACACCAGATAATTGAATCTGTACTGGAGAAATATATATATATAAATTTTAAAAAGTAGTTAGGAAAATAATATTTATGAGCATTAATGCTCTTTTAAAAAGTTTTGTGGACGCATAGCGAATAATGCCTTCAAAGCTTCTCAAGTTTATTTACACTGTACAGATACGAGAAAGGATGAGATACGAGATTTAAAATTTCTGAACTCAAAAGTCCCATATGCTCAAGAATACGTAAGCAGTGGAACCGTTTCAAGGTTTGCATATTGCATATATTCAATCAAATTTTTTTTAACTATTGCACCTTCTGTGGGCTTCTTATCTGCAAACATGTCTGAATTAAAACTTCCTATTTATTAATTTATACACATGTAGTTATCACAGTTACTCTTTCTTCTACTAAAACAAATGAAAAATCACAAACACATTAATTATACCTCATAAAATCAATGGTAACTTTTATCTACCGCCAACATAAATTAACCGAATCCATCAAATAATGATCCGGTTCCCAGCGGCTAAAATATCGAGCTGGACAAGAACAATTTCAACGAGCAAACAGCAAGTGAAAATTGTTATACCACAACATCACTGAATTATTCTTCCAAACTACAATTTAAAACAAATTAAAACTTAAAGAAAAAACATGAAGTATTTTGACTTTTTCATGTTATTTCACATTAATAAAAATATTCTGTAGTAAATATGTAAATTAAGTACGCAACATGTACGGAATTGCTGCGTTACCTACCGTACTGCGTAGTTTTCAAGGAGACGTGTAATAGTCGTTCACAACGCTCACTTCTCACCCAATGTCCCTTCCCACGCTTCATCCCTTTGTCTTGCTGCCAACTTCTTCTTCTCTGCATGGTTGAAGAAGACATATTAATTAGTTTCATTGCCGATTTTTTGCAATTCAAACGGCGAAAACTGTCTCGGATGTTGCCGAGAGGATTATCTGGATGTGTGAGCGATGGATTGACAGGAGGATAGACAAAACAGGACGAGGAGTTCCACAATTCGTTCAAAAAATATTATGATGATAAAATTAATGGGGGTTGAGATTGTTGGGGCACGTAGTGTGAATGGGAGAAATGATAAACACACACAAAATGTTGGTTGGAAAACCTAAGGACTGCTCAGACAACCTAGACATAGATAGGTGGATAATATTAAAATGTATCTCAGGAAAATAGGGTATTAACTGGATTCAGTAAAATCTATATTTAAGATTTTCTAAAAGAGACACTGTTTGATGATGGTCGTCTCGGTTGCAACACCACGTGAACCTCTGGGCAGACACCAACATTACAGAGAAACATACCGTTTCCACGTTCAGGGCTACGTATACATGACATTGAGGTCCAGAAGACCGACATTTTCACAGAAGTGAAAATCTCAAAAGAGACATTACCTCTTGCTTCACTGAGGATCTTACGTTCTGCCTCTCGCTCTTCGCGCGACGTGTTAAGTCGCACACCGAGAGCTCCTGTAACCAGTCTGCGCGCAAGAGCTGCGCACGTCTCTGGTCGGACACGGCACGGCTGCAGGAACTCGGCCGATCGACGGGCTTTCATCCGAGACTCGTGAGTCGCTTCGTGTAATGGTCGTGTTTTGACAAACGGATGATGTGCCGCTAGTACTTCAGCAGCTGCAAGAACAAATATCCATGACCTTCTGAAACCAACCTGTTTATTGTCATCACTGGTCATAATCATCACTATCATCAAAATATTATCATTGTCAGTATCATCATCATTATAGTTATTACTATTACCGTCTTCATTTTGGAGGAACATACCACCTCCATTGTCAGGGCTCCAAACCCCTACAAGGCCACACACACTGTTAGAACAGAGAAAATCAACAATGCCACGAGAACCTCAAATCGCACGTCTTTAGCAACGAACAACACTGACACTTACCAACTACAGAGCTGCTGAACACACCCAGGGCATGCGTATCGTCAACCCATTTAATCTCGAAACCCCTCTTCATATAGGGAGAGAACACAGCGCACAAGTCATTCGTTTTAAATTCAGCAGGGAAGTTGTAGATCTCAAGCACGTGAGAGAACTCGTCGTCCGTTCCACCCACTAACTCGACGTGACTCTGAAAGCTGCGGTAATCTGACTGAGGCTTTTCAATTGTTACTGACCCAACAGATTTTGTAAGCTGTAACAATGATGAATTCCTCCATTACTAAAAGAAGTACAGAAATATCCAGACGCTATTATGTGGCCACTGAAAACTAAAAAATTCATCATAAAATAAAATTAGTATACGTATTCTTGAATTAAACTGATTAAGACTGCTCAAACTCGTGGCGTCAGGGACAGACGTTCTAGACCAGTGGTCCCCAACGTTTTTGTGCCTACGGGCACATTTGAGCGTTTATGAGATGTGGCGAGCACCAACCAATTAACAAAGCCAAATTTTCTTTTCTCTGGACAAATAAGATATGGACACCAAATAATACGCAAAACAACACGACGTTTAATGATACAAGAATCCATGCAATAAAAAATACGTACTTTTATAAGTACAATTATTATTACTCAAGTGGGAAGTTTGGCGCTGCATTTCATCGGCCAGTTTTTCAAATTTGGGAGTGTAGGATGATGTTGCTGCTCGCAAACAATCGTCAAGATGGGCGTCAGTAAGTCGAGATCCGCGCTTTGATTTTATAATGTTCGTGGTTGAACGGCCTTCATTATTCAGTATAACCTCTTTCCGTATCAACGCGGGCGCCCAAAGAAAGCCTTGGCGCCCGCGGGCACCGCGTTGGGGACCACTGTTCTAGATGTTACAAAACATGGACAGATGAACTGGATTAAGAATCGAAGCAACGTCAGCTCTCATAAACCGAACTCAATCTCACGTCCATTTGTTTTAAAAGGTTAGTTGTTTTAGAAGATTTTACAGTAACTGCATAACAAACAAAACTTTCATAAATCAGATGATGTAACCATGGAAAACCATACTCGTAACAGGCGTTAAATTAATTACAGAAAAAAATCAATTTAGCAACATATTTCAAAGAAATTTTTCTTAATGTGGAAAACACTAATTATGCTAAATGAACTGTAATTATGTCTTGAAAACAATGGTTAGTAAATACGCAAGAACATCAGTTGTAATTTCAAACACCAGAGATATCCCATTACGTCTCAACATAATACGCAAGAACATCAGTTGTAATTTCGAACACCAGAGATATCCTGTTATGTCTCAACACAGCGTTCGTTTAACCAACCACAACAGGTACTTTATACTTACTTCTTCCATCAATTTTGGATCAAGGCATTCCCCATCGTCATCAAACATCATATCCCATGTGCATTCATCTGGATTCAAATTCAACGACACCAAATCGGACACTGGAGATGATTTGTGCTTGTCAGCTGACTGTTCTTCAGAATGTGGCCCGTCATTTTTCATTATAACATTTTCACCTTTGCATTGAACTTTCTTCTTTTTATTAAAGACGCCGCTAGGCAACAAAGTATTATCCGAACTAGAATCAACATGTTTTGACAGCGGAGTAACGTCCTTCACCGGTTCCGAGATGATCAACACGTCCGACATATAGTTCCTCCTGATTATCCTCCTGTTTTTCCTGTTCTGTTCTTCTTGAACTCGACAATCATTCTCATTCTTCTTGTGACATTCATCGCTAACAAAAGTATTTTTGCTACGTACGCCGTCTTCAGAGCTACCATCACGTTTCTCGCGAACTACCGAGCTCGGAGAACTTGTATCGCCATAAATATTGCGAACCTCTTCGTCACGAGAGTTACTGAATTCATTTTCATGAACAGCATCTGAAAAATCTTGAAATTGGTCACTGTCATCAGAACTCTTCGCCATTGAATCTGACTCTTCCTGATTCAATGACATGTCCAAACACTTGTTCACAAAATCGTGATCATGACACGTGCCGCTACGTTCGGAAGACTCGGGAATATCCGTTTCACAGCTTGAAATTTTGTCCTGAGAACTGTTTGCTGCATTTTCATTTTCACTGTAATAATCCCATACTCGAACGCCGTTATCAGTTTCCAACGGACTGTTCAGGCTGCCGTGTCCGGGAGTATCGCCACCCCTACGCGTAAAACCTCGCCCAACGCCAACTTCACATGGAAAATTATCTGTGAAGTCCACTGGTCTTGAATCTTCGCAAACTGACTGTGTAGTGTCACATTCTTCCTTTTCGTTAACAGAGCGAGCCACCGACTCCTGACGGGCGTTGCTAGACTGTACAGAATCACACTTATCTTTTCCACAATGAAGTGATGCAGTCTCTGAAATACTACTACCATTTTTAATATTATTAAAACAATCCCAAACCTGCCCTTCACTACGCTTCCTCCGCCCAAACGTCAAACTTTTACACTTTGCACTCATGATCCCCCTTCCTACACCAACTTCTTCCATCCCCACCTCAAAATTTTCCATTTTTCTTACATCTTTCTTCCTAGAAGCTTTCTCAGCAAGTATCTGCTGCGTCATCACCCCATTAACACCCATATTAAACTGTTCGACATCGTTCACCTCGGAACTAAAATTGCTCAAGTCGCAGTTTGATTCTCCTGCCTGTCCCATACTCTCAGTCCACTTCGATACTTCCATATCCGTTTCATTGGGGTCTGGCCCAAGTGACACTGAATTCAGTGGTAAACTATCGCACTGAAATGCTGCTGATTTGGACTTATGGTCCTTAGAGGGCAAGAGACTGTTTGACTTCTGTGATGGTCGTGTCAAATTCTTAGAAAGCAAATTCTCTTGCGTTCTGAGGTTTTGGCCACTTGATTCCTGGCAAGATGGCGTGCTTGTTGTTGATGTGGCAATCCTGTCTTGTCCACCAGTTAACAAACGTCTGGCACGAGGCACATAAACTTGGATGTCTGGTCGACGCTGTCTGCCAGGCCTACAAATTAAATTAGAAATAATTTCAGCGGGGATTCATCTTGTTATGCTGAAGTAGACTGTGGTTATCACCTTGTAAATTTGATAATAAACATTCAGGCTCCACAGAAGACAAAGAATTTCTTTCTCGCTATCTATAAATCAACTTTCTAAATTAATAGACGAGCATAGGACACTTATATACACTGATGATAAAATGTGAATATGAGGACTGCACCCCAGATATGGCGGCAGCTCCCGTCATGAATCTGGACCCAGGTAATCCAGCCTACAGCCAGCCAGTTTGCATATTGAAACTTGTCTGACATTTCTTACCCACAAAAACAGGTAATTTAAGAATATCCACAATACATAACTTCCTCCTTCCTGGTAATTATCCAAGACTTCATTTTTCACCACATCTGATACACCTTTTTGTTCAAAAGAAACTAACCTTGTTCTATCACATTTTATCTCAACAGTTGATGGACCCGATCTTGGTAAAGGAGCAGTCTGTTCTTCTGATCGTCTGGCAGCAGGAGGCCGATAGATACCAACTGTTGGCACTGCCCTTGCTAAGAATTAAAATTAAATCATAATATAAATATTTTCTAACCTATACTCAAAAATGACAATATTACCATCCAATAATTTCATGAATGACACACAAACAACAGTTGAGATCAAATTTTCCAGGAAAACAAAGAGAAAATGAATTCAAGAAAAAGCACCAATCCTCATATAATGCAGCACATCTATTTGTATGCATCATCCTTCCACCACAATAATTCAGCAGCCACAGTAAAATACAAACAGATAACATTCCTACTGAAGAACTTAGTTACTCACAGCAGTTGAGTTGTCAACATTTAAAAATAATCCTAAGCTCATATTAAATAAGTTACTTGCCTCGTTTCACATTGTTATCTTTGGCAGGGGCAGCGGCAGCTTCATCGGCCACACGTTGACACTCTACACCCATAGTTCCAAGTCTTTTGACCGGCTGTGAAGTATCACTTACAGGTTCATCTGTTGGCCTTGTCTGATGTAAATCCCTGATAAAATATTTGTGCCAAAGCTAAGAAAAAATTCATTCCAACCACACCCTTTATTCTTGCTGCATAGGCACAATTACTATACAGAACGTCACTTTTAATACACTCAAACAAAACAAACCTGCACAAGATAAATGCAAAATCTTCTAGGTCAACAGTAGTAATAACTGGCAGAAGATCAAACACAAGTTGAACATCTTGCTAAAATATTAATAATTAATATTTTAAAAGTAAATCTGTCTTCACACTCACAATGTCATATAAAATGGAAAATGCAAAACGCATTACCTTATAAGGAGTCTCTTAAAACACACTACTGTCCTCCGCCCATGGCCTTGCCCTATAGAAAATGTGCACAGTTCTTCAGGATACTCCTCTGATACTTTGTGTATAAGGAATCGTCTGTAGTTGTTTACTGGAGGAAATACCAGCACACTGAAAGTGAATTGAGAGTAAAAGTGGGGCAGCATTTAACATGCACCTTCCAAACAACAGTTATAATCCAAGATACATCAAACTACCTCCTCACTTTCACTACAACAGAATGTCTTCCTGGTGGAAGCATGCATACCTGTTCAGGAAAACGTACATTTTTACTCATACACGAACGTGCTGTAACTGCATGGTTTATCTTCACTAATAATGATGTACGAATGCACTTTAATGCGTAATTTAGTATGTATGCCTCGATTCTTACCTTCTATTCTTGCGACTGCGATTCACGAATTGCTTGATATCAGCAACAACGCAGTTAACAAATTCATGATCTTGAAAACTGAGGTACCTACCAACCACTGCGTTATCCAGTTTGAAAATAAAATACTAAAATTTTACTTCAATGAAGCACAAATAATGTTAACCAAAACCCCACACATCGTATAAAAAAACCTGTTAACCAAAACCCCACACATCGTATAGAGAAACTAACAGGGGCCATTTCATTGTGACGTCACATACGAAACAAATGAAGGTGAGTTACCAACAGACATGTACAGTGAAGTCCAACAACATGTAGCATGTACAGTCACTTCAAGAATGCAATGATTAGAATATAAAATGCTATACAAAACGAGTAACTTCCTTGATGCAGTTCGCATATTTCTTTTTGTGGTTACTATTGCTGCTGAGATACAGTTGTAATTATATGCACTGAATATAGCGATATATAATAATTTAAATCGGCATTACATTTTGCACAATCCCAATGCGACAGCTAATCGATTTTTTATACAACCGATGCGGAAGTTCGACGGCGACAGGAACTGCAAACGTAGTATGCTATACGTAGAAAGTGTAAGGCAGTGGGTCGTTACGCTGCCGCTTTCGTTTGCATCACATAAACTTTTGCTTTCACTTCTTATAAAACGCTACGTAATACCTGCCTACTGCCCCTAATTTAAATGAGCACCAAATTTAGTTCATCTTTATTTAGCATCATTTTATTCGGAATGTTGTCAGCGCAGCGACCTTCGGCGTCAAGTTGCCGGCATCGTGTCTCATGGCGTTCAGACGCTCGGCGTCAATTTTCCAAAGTTCTCACGTGGTGTACTGAGAATTGCCTTCGCTTTATTCGAAATCTTGTGTAGGCGTTGGTTTCCTGTCGTATGGCATTCCAAAGCGTGTCTTCTCTTTATATGGATTATTGTGTTGGTGTCACGACGCTTGGAGTCACATTTTCTACGATACCAGCCAAATGCACAAATGTACTTTGCACCTTCAGTTCGATTTGAAAATAGTGCACGATAACGGGGCACTGAAATTGGTGGTTGATTTGGAACTATGGGGAGATTAAAATTTCATATACTTTGGTTGAAATTCTGAAGGGATAACTGCTTGGGAGAAAATAGCAAATATGGAGCAACTTTAACATCATAACCTAACATATATGGTAAAAGAATGCAGGTGTGTGAAAAGTGATTACTGGCAGCATGTATGAAGATGGCTGCCTTCTGGGTGGTAGCAGCACATATTCTGGTAGAAGTTTACCACTGACAATACAGCACTACACCACCTTCAGTAACTATAAAGATATATTTTGTGATATGCTTTCATCTGAATGCATGTAAAATTACATTGTGATGAGCGTTAATCTTTATACAACTGACGAAGAAAAACTCAAGAATTGAGACATGTACAATAACAGCTATTTCAGATTCCTTTTTAAAACACTGGTATGCTCAGGTATACCAAACCCAGCTCATAAAATATACCATTCAGTGTTTATACCAGATTTATTTTTTAAAAGATACCAGTGAATGCTGCAAAAAATTTACATAAACTGACAATAACATCAACAACCACATGGATATAATTTAAATAATAAACATCAAATAGTTCAGTACCACACACTTCCGGCATCGCTCCACTTTATCATTTTCACACAGCTGGAAACAAATATAAATGATTCTTCGTAAATGACATTCATAAATTTCACGTTAACAAAATGTAAGTTTGAAAGATCAGAAGAGCATATACTGCACTCTTTTACATGAATATGAAAAATAAGTTCCTTAAATTACCAACTACATAACTCAATATCAGTCTCAATATACTCTTGGTATTCTTAGTAACAAAATAATTACAAGTTACAAAAATACGATAGGAAACCAGCTGTCTTCGTTTATAGAAATAAAGGAAAAAATAATACAAATTGTTCCCAAACCACGGCCTGCGTTGACAGAAAAACATTCCACAGTAATCACGTGCTATGAATAACAGTGATTGTATCAGTTTTTTCAGTTCTAGGGTGACCAACCTTCGAAACCAGTACGTTTGCTCCCACACACTGTAAGCACTTCCAATAGATCTTCGATCGGCAGCTTGCTCACATATTTAGATGTATGGTTAAATAATCCTTGGCGTAAAAGCCCTCTGAGAGCCAAAGCCGACTAGCTGGCTGCCGGCCTCACGTTCACGTACCTAAGCAGAGGTGAACGATCATCCAACCAGATATAGGGTGACGTGTGGTCAGCACGACGAACCCCCAGCCATTGCTAGCTTTCCTGACGCTACTCATTGTAGCTCCCCAATTTCCTCACGATGCTGTTTTGGCACCGGTCCCATACACTGGTCGAAAGCTCATGAGAAAATTTCTTCTCCCCCGAGACTCGAAACAGCGCGCATTCCATATCGCCGGTCCGAAACACGATGCCTCGGACCACGCGGCTACGGCGCGGGACAGATGTATGGTTAGGTTCCTCAAAACTCTGCATCAGGTAAACGCACATTGGACGAATTTAATACTTTACAGGTTAAATGGGAATATTTCCATATAGATACAAAGATCTTTCACACATGCACACAGTCTTACCTAAAATGTATATTAAATAAAACAAGTCACATGAAAACATAGTAAAACCATAAACATTGACATTTACATATGATAAATAATAATATATTAAGCATTGTATTTTACTGTAATTTATGCGACAGAATAAGGAAGACTGAGTCGAGTGATTACGCGAGACAGAAGACGGAGAACTAGAGACGTCACGTGAAATACCACTGCATCCGCTGGCACGTACAGTACCAGAACATATTCAGCAAACTGAGTGTTTATTCTAATTTTCCACATTCAGCAAATAATTTTTTGCATTTGTTCTGGTGTGTATATGAAAATCCAGAATGGATGTTTACCGTATAAAGCTAATTCAAGTTAAAGTAAAATTACTAGCCTTATCAAATTTAAAACAGATGTTAACAACTGAGTTGAACATTAAAACTAACTCCCTGGCAGCAGAACCCGCAGGTCCGACACCGACAACACCGTAGCCTGCCACCGGCCACGATCCTGAACCAACTCCATCCATCCATAACATAACTTCAATACGACAAAATTTAATTCCAAATTGAGATCAGATGCTGCATATTCATACGACTCAAAAGTACATTTATTTTTGTAATAGAACTCTGCAGTTATACATGGAAGGACAACAAAAATATTCTTTAGGATGAAAATACATTTATGAAATTCTGCGTGGTCTAGATGTCAAGTTATTATTTTCCTTTCAGTGTACGTTGAATAAAGATGCAGCGTTGCACTACTGATCTTGTAACGGCTTAGGATAACCTGCTCTAAAAATGACAACAGTGCCTGAGAAAACATAGCACATAAGAAGTTAAGGCACATATTCACTCCGAATCGTAGTTTGATCAAATAAATATTTCATCTCGTATACTGCCACTCGTCAACCTCATAGGTTGCAAATTGCACAAACGTTCCGAACGTCTTCTTGTTTTCCCATCACTTAGTATAAAGGCTATAATAATGCAGATAATGTTTCACCGAAAACAAATGACACTGTACCACGTCCTCAGGAATCTACGAGAATGACACTTTCATTATCCATTAACACTTCTTGACACTCATCAACTCTATCAAACATTTAAATAAGGAAGTTCGTCAGAAGCAGCCGAGAACCACCGATACAAAATATGAACTTCCAACCACTTAACAAACAAAATAGTTGGTCACCCTACAAGCAACAGGACACACATCTCTCCGCCGTGTACAGCCGCAGAGTAGCAAATCGGCCCATAATAAAATACTCCGATTAATCAAGATACTTCAGTAAAACCTCTTCAATCTGAATTCAGATGCGCTTGTAAAAACTTACGCAATTTCTGTTAATATTTGACAAATATAGGTTTTTGAATATATAATCTTGGATTACTTTCGGTATCAAGAAACAAGACCTCTAATTACTTAATAATTTAGCAGGAAATATTAAACACCAATAAAAACAAATGTTTCAGTTGTGATTTAAATGGCGACATGGAACAGAAAATGTTTCAATTTCCAAGCGTTTCCTTCTCACCGACAAATCAAAAACCTTTTTCTATTTTAAATTCAATTGGATCCTAATATATGGGCATAGAAAACATGCCAGTGAACTGATAAAACTAGTACAAGTCAGACCTTCAAGGACCGTTTGCAATATCAAATACTGATACCAATATTTCAGAAATATTTTTCTTCACATGTTGCCTAAACTGATGTCTGTTGATACTCTATTAAGTGGTTTTTACTGAGACACGCCTTTCCAAGTACATCCACACACACATGCGCACACTATATTCAAACACAAGTACGCAGGAAAGAACAGTGATGGAATTAAATGTCTATTCGAGGTCTGTATTGTAACCTGAGCGGTGGATCTCGAAACCTCCATCTTGTGACGTACACAAACTTTAGTGTGTGGTCCTTACCCAGCAGTTCATCGTTACACAGGATATCAATCTGTAAAAAAAACATTTTACGCAAATAATTACAAGGTCAAAAAATTTCAAAAAACAATACACTTTAAATTTCAAGGAAAATGGCCATCGTGCAATACACCTGCGTTACTTATTACACGATTATACATTCAACATCCAGTACCACGTTCTGATCAGAACAACAGATAACAGCATCGGCAAAAACCAGGGAAGGAAGCGTCACGACATATCTGGTCATAAACGAGTCTTAAACTTCTTCACGGCGACGATACACATGTCACGAGTTGATCGCCAATCCCCTCAAGTAAGTCTTAACATCCGCTCCGTAAACGTCCCTAAAACATCGCTTTCAATCACGTTTACGGGATCGACCATAACGTGCAAGGGCGATACTTACATCTCTGTACTTCTCTGTACCGTTCAGGACTTTCTTTGCGATAAACTTCTTGAGATGAGTTATAGTCGCCTGCGCAGAACAGCGTATGAACCTTCGCTTCAAAGTCTTCATGTTTGTACTCATGCACTCCAAGCCCACGTTAACCTGAAACGTGAATAAGAAATGCATATGTAATTTTTAATCGTGCCAACTGGTCTAGGATGGAACTGTTCCATCTGTCTCACTTGTTTCACGACCCATCAGTACACGGGTTCGATCGGGACCGCGACATTTAACGCTCCTGCTGTGACCCCCTTTTTGCGAGATGATAATGAAAGTGGAGTGATTGTTGGGATGCCACGGAGAAACCCCGGAGGAAAACTCCGTGATGCCTAGACCACGGCCTTGCCCAACACAAGTTGTAAATCTGAGCACCTGGGACCCCAGTATTACAAGCCCGGCATTCTAACCGCTAGACCACTGTGGCGGATGTCAGCATGTTAATACACAAGTTTCCATATTGGCCACATTAAATTCAGTAACAGCATAACATAAATTAATATGATCTCCTGAGTCACCTGTTCGTCCTGGCGATGGTAGTCGGATTCTGCGTGCTGATCTGGAGCGGCCTTCTCCTCCTCTAACTCTCCAGCAGTGGGTGGGATGTCTTTGGGGCAGGGCAAGCCCCTTATACGATAAAACTCTCTTTCACGTTTGATCTCATCTGCACGAGTTAAAGAACATACTCTGAGAGACGTTTCTCGATTTCTCCTCCACAATTTACATGACACATAAAAACATGCTTAAACCTTTCATTAAAATTTTATTTATATTTACACTAATTTTTATATAAGAGGTTTTGGAAACAGTGGGGCATGGATTCAAGTGTGTTCAGAAGATAAATACCTTTGTTTGTAACCCTTAACGTGGGAGCACTACAAACGAGAAGAATATCAGAAAAAGATTAGCAAATTGCTTCTTCTTCTTTATTACGCCGTCTCCTTTACAGGAGGTTGGCGACATATTACGAACAGGATCCTTCCATCCTTTTCTCGGACTGGGACCTGTTCATATACGTTCTTGGCAGATGATCCAGAAGTGGTTTGCCATTGCCTTCTTCTGTGTGTGAATGGAGTAATTGTTGGGATGCCACGGAGGAAAACTCCGTGTTGCCTAGACCACCGCCTTGCCCGACACAAGTTATAAATTTGGGCACCGCCGGGAATCGAAACCGAGATCCCAGGATTACAAGGCCAGCGTTCTAACCGCTAGACCACCGCGGTTTCTTGCCATCCCAAAATTAAAATTTCAAAAATGGGAGGCAAAGTGTTATATAGGAAATATCAGGAACTGTAATGAAAGGACACATCATGAAGAAAAATGTGAGTAATACCACTGTTCCCATAAGATGTCACACACTGCGTTTGTGATCTTACACACAGCAAATAATATTCAAAGAAAATATTCAAGTACAGAATATATAGAATATTAAAATGCAGTTATTTCATTCTAAATTACAAAAATTATAAATTTAAAATTATGGAGGTTCTGTTGTTGGAATTCAATAATTATTTTGCTTACTGTCTTGTAGATTTGGTACAAGTTTATACACAATATCCTGCATCGTGCGGTCAAAACTGATGTACTGGAGTGGATGCGACTGATGAATAACGATCTGACAGGTTGGACATGTGTTGTTTTCCTCCAGGTGTTTCACGAGACAACTCTTGCAGACTGCAACATGAAAATAAATAGGAGTCAGCCTAATATCCTTATCCCGTCACAAAACTTATGGAGTGGGTCACACATGTAATATTTGTTGATCGTCTTTGACCCAAACAACAGCCAACCGGCCACAGAATTTGTGTTGTATTTTTACTACACACGGCACAAAACTTTATGTCATTAAATGTAGAATTGTTTGATAAACATGAAGTTGTTTTATATCTGAGAACATAAAAATTGTCTATCTTCACTGTCACAAATGCGAGCACTGACCACAACAACGTCTATACAGAATTAAGATTGGTCACAATATCGTGACGACACACTACGCCTCAAAAAGTAAATAAATACTTATTACAGATATTACAATCAAATAAATCACATAACACCCAGAGAGATGTGCAAATTCAAGGTGAATGAAAGAACACAAATAACAAATTGCAAATAAAACTAATCGGACTACATAAAGTAAATAAATATTTCATACAAAAACTTACACGTGTGGAGGCACTCCGTAACCGTAGTAGCGTCAATCAGATAGCCTCGGCAGATTTTGCACGTAATGTGACTGTTAAGTGTCTTCAATTTTATTCTCCTCTCCATTGTCATGGCTTTAGAAACAAAAACAAAAAAATCCATACCGAGAATGAGACAGAATAAAATTTACTTACATTCCACAGATCCTCCATATTACAAGCAAAGAATGTGGAATACAACATATTAAAAATACCAATACAAATTTAACTATGAAGTTCTTACAGCTATTTACATAAATATTTACAATATTTAAGGGTTTCTTTCATAGAGTTGCAGTTCCATAAAATATAATCTTTCTATGCTGGCTTAAAGTATACATTTTTCAATGCTTGCTGGAAGAGATGTATAATTTTATCCATGAATAGTAAGTACATTTCTGAAATTTGTGAAGTTTGCATTTGGCATGAAGAGGTAATGTTTATCCCTTGCATTTATACTATGTATATCAGAATTTCTTTGAACCTTCTCCCTGTTATTGACAACAAATGACAGCAATAAGTAAAAATCAAATTGCAAGGGGAAGTGTATCATAATTCTTAAATTGCTCTGTACAGGATACTTTCACATGTCATTGTTCTAATTATTTTATTTTGGATGTTAAATACTCTTTTGCTTCCTATTGAATTTTCCCAGAAAACTCCTTATGACATAATAGAGTGGACATAAGAAAAGTTACTAATTTTTAAAGTACTTATTTTCAAGAGTGGCATGACTGTCCTCGTCAAGGCATGCTGAACTTAGTTTGGGGATAATATATTCATCCTGCGTGGAACCTACGTACTATTATTCGGCCAACAAACAACACTTAGTAAACCTTACCTCTGACAAATAAGAAACAACCATCGGAATGCTGAAGAAGCTACTCCAGTCAACAGATAGGTCCCTAAACTGTCTGTGTGTCTGTTTATTATGTAAGTTTTCTTTTTTGTCACTTAACTGCTCCCTTAGTTTTTCACGAACACTCTGTCAACTTAATGCCCAAGGAACACACAATATATTGTCTTTACTGTCAATGATTCATCAGCCAAAACCCATCGAGTCCAGTCGAGTCGTAGATGGCCGGCTATTCTTCAAGAGAAATCCGTCCCTCTACGTGTATCTTCCATCAAATATACCGTGGATAAAGCTGACCTCCCTCAAAACGATAACTTTACACAATCTACCCACTCCAAAACAACTGTAAATTAAATATCACTAATGATCATAACACAAACACAACCACAAAGTACCATCAACTCCGAACAAAACTCTGCTGACAACAGAAAACCTACACGAACGCCATCTGGACAGAAACGTCATAAAACAAATGAAGTGTGAAAACGTTCACATATCTTGGTTTTGAGATTTTGTACTTCTAACATCATAAATTTCTCAATTCTACTATTCCCTTACCACCGAAAATATTTCGATGTCATGTTTATCAGCATTGCTCTTTTGAGAAACTTCTACTCGCCTTGTAGCATAGATAACCAGGAGCTACTGGATACGAACATATTCCCTTTTTCCACTTCCATGAGAAGGCTCAATGCTTTCGGACAGAGAAACATGAACATATACCACTTTTACTCAGAGGCCATATACAGGGAATTAGTACTCTATGTAGTTTCAAAATCCGTCGCTAGAAGGCAGGGTAATGACGCGTATGCAGTGTTGCCATCTGCCGGACAATAGTGCAGTATTAGAATTAACAGAAATAAACAGTCCGTACCACAAAGAAAACATACTGCTTCACCATTAAAAAAATCAATTGGTTGACTCTGTTTGAGGAAGTAATCGCTGTTTATTTTTAAGAACCATAATGAACACACTCCGCGGGTAAGGTCTGGTACTGTCCACTGGTGAATCACGAAGTACGTCATACGAAAAACATGTGGGGGAACTGGAGATACAATTCCACATCTTCACATGGGCACTTCATTGAGGCAAATCATTAGCTACGCGTTCCAACAGCTTTTCCCTCGGAGAAAGGACCCCAGATGCCCTTAGGATAGGCCCCCTGGCCGGTCTGGATGTTGTAACGAGAAAAAAAAATCCACCCTGCCGGGTCTCGAACCACGGTCGTCCAGTCAACATAGCCTTTTTCACTAGACCACGATTTTCTCACAATCTCAAGAATACAAAGTCACTGCCAGACACCCTACACTAACCCCCCCCCCCCACCACCACCACCACAACAATGTTGGAGGTCGTTGAAATACAATCGGCATGACGTCACGAGGAACATCTCTCCACCAGGCAAGGCTGGAGCGGATTCTAAGGAAGATCAATATTTGGGGGCGCATCATCCTATTTTTGAACCTGAGCCACATGTATATAGGTAACCCACACCTGAGTATAAACAATACAAGAATTTACCGCTGAAACAATGTACTATTTGAGGTTTCCATGGCGATGTTAATATCAGCTATCTTATGGGTTGTCGTTTCAGAAGTACCAGTTGCCTCTACCATAAGAACGACGATGACGGAGGCAGCAAGCATCTCTGAAACGTCGGACAACGGAGCTACAACCCAGAATACAGCCATGTTTTTTTTTAAGTAATAATACTTAGCTTGCCAATCATTCCCATCTAGTGCCAAGGCTAAAAGTGCATGGAGTTCGACCTCCAAATCCTCCGCGCGTTTTCATGGCGTAGTACTAATCACAGATATAATAAATGTCCTGTGTTCAAGGTTTCCTCGGGAGGGGCCAGAAACCAAACCACGTCTTTCTATACAAATCGCTAACATCAACAACGATCCAGTTAATAGAACGGCACAAAATACTATATTCAGTAACTTCAAATGCGAACATAACACTACGTAAATACGACATTGTGAACGTTTTGTAAACGTCACATTTTCAGCAGTACACTGAAAAACTGATCTTACCTATAAATTACACTTTCTGGCGGCTTAAATCGTTTAACGCCCAGCGGTAACTATATATACCATTTTCTTAAAAAGTTAATAAATCTGCATTGTTTTTCCACGGTGTATTTATGTTTTTCGTATGATTTTTAAAGTAAACAGCGATTATTTCCTTAAACATCGTTAACTAATTGATCTTTGTAATGGTGAAGTGTGGTGTTTTCTTCGCGGTACGGACTGAATTCTTAAATATTATGTACGCAGTGCGTGTCTCATTATAAACAGCGATTATTTCCTTAAACAGCGTTAACCAGTTGATCTTTGTAATGGTGAAGAGTTGTGTTTTCTTCGCGGTACGGACTGGATTCTTAAATATTATGTACGCAGTGCGTGTCTCATTATAAACAGCGATTATTTCCTTAAACAGCGTTAACCAGTTGATCTT